>MU225353.1:959607-1014171 GCA_018584345.1 Thuja plicata
TGGGAATGTGAGGACTTGACTTCCTCCATCATTTTCTCCCATCTCTCCTTTAGCATTTCTAGAGCCATGTGCTCTAGTGAAATCCTTACATGGATATCATATATGTTGTCTACTACAAACATCTCCGGGGTTGCTATCCAATTTCTTTCTTCAGAAATATGTTGCTGCAGTATAGTGAGATTTGGTAGAATATGTGCTTGTAGTTCAGTGATCTCATCTCTGAACTGAGTCTTAGCATCCTATATTTCTTGTCTTAGCCTATTTTCCTCAATGACCATGTCATGATGTGCCTTTATGTTGTCGACTTGTGAGGCTAGGCTTTGTGCACTCTTTGTGACATTTGAGTCAATTTCTACAAGTTTGTCATTGTTCTCTTTTCCATAATTCTCTAGTGTGCACATTTTCTGAACTAAGGTGATTGCCTCAGTAATCATTGGCTCTAATTCTTCAGTGAGTTCTGAGTTTTTTACCTTGTTCAGTGCCATTTCTTGGCTGATTTTATCAATTATCTCTAATTGATATTTCTTTTCTTCTTTCTCTTCCATTGCTTGATCGACCTCTATCCCTTGCTCTGTAATAGCGTTGGTAAGAACAATAATTTGTTCCTTAACTGAAATATTTTTGTTAATTTTCACTTCAGAAACCAGTTGGTGGAGTATCTCTTTAGCATTGTCAAGTGCCATGTTTTCTCTGTGTTCTTGGATCATCTTCTTCTGTATGGCTTTCCTCTAGTAGAGCACTCCAAACTCTTGAAGTTTGTCACTGTCCAAAGTGGTAATGTCCCAGTTTGGAACTTCAATGACTTCATCAAGTGTCACAACCAATATATCCTTCTTTAATATTTTCTTCTTCTTCTTTGGCTGGGTGGCAGATTTATGTAATACCATTTGTAAGGCTTGAGACTGGGTTGATTTAGTTGGTGAGTGTCTAGAGGATGAGGCATCCTTTTGTATCTGTTCAGTGTTCACCTACTAGTTTGGTGAAGACATCTCCTCATGTACCTTCGGTGTATCAACAGATAATTCTCATTTTTGTTTTATTTCCTCATTTCTCTTAACTTCGTTACTCTTATCTTGCTCTTCAACCTTTTTCTATGTATCCTTTGTTGTTTTATCTACCTCTTTCTTTTGTTCTTTCGATATATCTTGCTACTCATCGGTTGCATCCTTCATTTTAGTGTTTGTATCCTTAGGAGTGTTGGATGCGCCTTGGTTTTCATCGGTACCCATGTCCTTGGGTATATCATCATCTTTCTTAGATGATTTATCCTAGCTTGATTGTATATCAATATCATCTATTAATATATGCATATTTGTTGGTGTATTGACAGTTGCAGTGTCAATAGCTATATCCTGTTCGTCGGTCTTACCCTCTGCAGCATTGATGTCTTCATCTTTTTGGATCTCTGTTGTAGGGTCTTTTCCTATAATGGTGTTGACAATGTTGTCTAACCATGAATCATCATTCATATCAATATCTAAGTTACCCTTTATTGAAATTTCCTCTTTGGTAACTTCTTCATCCTCCAAGTTTATGTAGATGGGGGTTGTTGGTAGTTGATTAGTTTTACCATCTGTTGGCCATTCCTAATCTATAACATTAGTTTGTTTTTGGCCTGTGATCTGTACCTCTTCACTCTCCAACTCAACTATTGAGTTACCTGTTGTGTTGATTGGTTCCTTTTCAGGACTACTTTCTTCATCAGGTTTTAGTATTCCACTCCATATTTTGTGAGTGTCTTCTTCTATCTCTATAAGATTTCCTCCTATCAGTAATGGCTAGTGTTCTTTCATTTTCGGATTTTCTAGCATCGTTCATAACATCAATCATTTTTACCATTTGAGTCTCTTGACCAATTTGTACCATCTTGATATGATCTGTCAGATGTAGATTGATCTCTTGCATACTTATAATTTCTTCAACTGATGCATTTGAAGCTTTTCTCAATGATGATTCTGCTATTTCAAAGTACTCTTGTATTTTCATTTCTTTGTATTCTTTCTCATTCAGCCTGGTTGCCATAATTTGTCTTTCATAAAGAAGTTTTCTTAGCTTTATCTTCGCCTCCTTGTACTGCTCATAGTTTATTTGCATTTGTAACTGCTCATTCTCAATAGTCATGTCCAGTCTGAACTTGTCCATTGCTCTGATCTTTTCTCTCAAGTCTTTAAGCTTTTCAAGAGAGAGACTTAGCTCTGATACCAATTGTTGGACCTATATTGAGATGATGTACTGAGAGGGGAGGGTTGAATCAGTACCTCTAAAAAATTTCTTGGTTAGCCCATTAACCCTTAGTCATTAGTTTGTAATTTATCTTATCTAATTGTTCATCTTTCTTTATGCATATGTAATTATATCATACATTCTTTTTAGTATGTAACCATAATAGAAAGATTTATGAAAATAGATAACACATGACACAAGATATGATATCACAAAAAACTCCTGTTAAGGAAGTAAAAACTATGGTGGGGATTGTTACCCATAAACTTCACTATCTGCAGATAAGAAGGGGCTGGTTAAGGCTTACAATTTGGTCACTTCTGATGACCTACCCTATTAGGAGTATTACAATGGAGACCTGTTAAGATCTACTTCGTTTGAAGCTTTAGCAACACTGTTAAGTGTGCACTCTGCTAAGAGATTTGGAAAGAATGGTTAAGTCCACCTTCTACAAAATGATTTTAGATGTGATGCACTTGTTAGAATGCAACTACATAAGTCTTTGATCTAATGATAAATGCAATCTTCAATTGCTGATAACAGATCCTATAAAGCTTCATAGATATTAGTAATCATCCTTTCATGATTGAATAATACCTTTATCTACTTATTGGTAGCCTCTATGTGTTCTTGAAAACATATGTATTATGTTTCTGATCTTTGCATGAATTTTTCCTTCTACTCCTTAGATGCTCTTCGTGGCTATCAATAATAAGAATTCAAGTTACTCACAATTGAGTATGAACATCTATTTATACTATTTTAGGTTCAATTCTTGATTCATGCATCACAAGTTAACTCTAGATCCAAGGTTTACAACTTGACCTTGATCTTTAGTTAGATATGATTTAGATCCGTTAGGATGCTTTAAATAATTTACATAAAGCTTGCATGACCATAAAATTATGATTTAAAAAAAATAAAACTCTATAAATAGAATTACATTGCTTTATCCATCATGTAAAATTAGATCCACAATTTATGGGTTCTTTGTCTGTCTGTCGGTTCTGATGGTTGGTTTTCTTGGTCTTCGGTGTTCCTTTCTTGAACTAGTCATTGGATATGCCTTTTCTATTCCTGTCAGGTTAGTTCTAAAAACTGTGTCGCCGGTAATGCTTGTGGTTTCCGGTGATGCTTGTGGTCATCATCGATGCTTGTGGTCATCGATGATGCTTGTCACTTTTATACTTAGCATTTTTCTCAAAATCTTTGTTCTGTTGGGTATGCTTGCATTTCACCGGTACTGCTTGTGGTTCGCTGGTAATGCTTTTTGTCTATCGGTAATGCTTTTTGTCTATGTTTTTTAGTGAGTATACTAATGGCAAAATAATGTCATCATACTGGTCTTGTTCAGTGTAGTTTTTGGTTTTATGGCTCCCCATGAAATCCAACAAAGGGAAACTCAAAAGGTTGGATGAATGTCTTAGGGGAGCCTCTATACAGTGTGAATATTCAAGTAGGAGGTCAAAGGAATCAGTTTTCTATTTTTATAGCCATTCCCTAGGCAAGTTATGACTATCCGGTTAGGTGTATGGAAGAGGAAAAGATGATTACAAAGACAAGGGTGTGTGTGTGATTTCTGAACCAAGTGTGGTCTCAGAGTCATCAGGGTCTTATATATCCATGGTTATGAGGTTAGATCTCATCCAATCCATTTGTATAGATTTCTACATAGAAGTCAGTAGACTGCTTGTGAAGAGACAAAATAGGCCTAATAGCCCTACAATTCAGGACATTGGTGTAAGGAAGATTTGGGGACCCTAGACCTTGAAAGTACTTTAGGTTTTCAAAAAGGGTATCAGGATCCTAGATTAGTTTTTAGGGTTGTTTGGGAGATTTAGGAAGAAATCTAGAAAAACCCTCTAGATAGGGTTAATTGGTCAATTAGGCCTAATAGGATTATTTTGAGTGAAGATTTGGAACTCGAATAAATTAGGATTAAAGACATATTAAAATGGAAATGTATGGATGCAAAATGTGTATACAAGTAGTAGACAAGATCCTTGTATAATTTGTGGAGTTGGTATGAAGGTTTTATGTTTAGAATCCTTCAAGGAAGTGTGAAGCATTGAGACAAAACTAGTGGTAGTTGTCCTTCAAGGTTAAATAGAAAAAGAATAACTCTAGGAGAAGAGTTAGAATAGTCTTAGGCTCAGTGTCTTGAGGATATTTACATCCTAGAAGATGAATTGGGATCCTAAGTAGACTACAAGAAAATTCCTGTCTAGAACATTGTGTGAGGACACCTTGGGGTTACTTCTATCAGATTTGTATCAGAGCATAGTTTGTGATCATGCATGTGGTGAATGTTTGAACCAACTAAATAAGTTACAGAATCTACCATGGTTTCCAATGCAAAGTTGGAAAATAAGGTCAATGATCAAGAAGTGGAGAATAGAATGCTCCAATATAGATTGACTCAATTAGAGAAAAAGGTAGATGAAGTTGATGAGAAAGCAAAAGAAGTGAAGGATAAGGTTGAAGGGAAAGGCAAAGAGATTTCCATAGAAGATGAAGTCCCTGAAGCTAAACCCATCCTTGATCAGGAACTCTTCTTAAAGGAATTAAAGGCTTTGAGTGGTAAAGAAATAGAAGGAGTTCCTATCTTTAGTGGAAATATGGAACCAGAGGTAGTCCTTGATTGGATAAAAGGACTAGAAAACCATTTTGAGTGTGATGGAATCACCGAGGCTCAAAAGTGAAGGTTTTTAAGGATAGACTAAGAGGGTCTACACTCACTTGATGGAATTTCATCCAAGCTAAGAGAGAGAAGGAAGAAAAGAAGCCCATTACTTCATGGAAGGCTATGGTTAAAAAAATTAGAGATGCTTATATCCCTAAGGATTATGAAATCCAATTGCATAAGAGAAGACAAGGTTTGAGATAGAAGGACCTAGATGTAAACTCCTATACTGAATATTTTTAGAGACTTTGCATGAGATCTAGAGTGGCAGAGGATGATAAGGTTAAGGTAGCAAGATATATTAATGGACTTAAGTGGACCATACAAGATGAGATGAGTCTCTTGACTCCACACCATTGTTGGATAATATTAGTTTGGGTTATTGATCATGTTGTTGATATTCATGGTTTTTCACTGATGTCAACATACATTTCTATGGAGAAGACATACTGGCTACTTAACTGGAACGAGTGTACAAACACTGTATGAATGATTTAGAATCATCAAAGTTGGATTTATGCAGAAGAATGTGTGCTAAAATCATTCCTAAGGTCGCTTGAATTTATGTTGCATTATGTAGATGTTACAGTTCATTTGGTGAAGACTGGTTTTCTGGACTACAACTATGATTCTGGATAGAGCAGGTCTCTATGTTTTGGGTATATCTTTCTAGTGAAGATATTTCAGAACTTGCGAGCTTATTAATGGACAAATGATGTATGTTGGAGTAATGGGTTGAGTTTGATTATTGATTGGATATTGATGACATCATTTGTGGCATGTATTCTAGAGTAGACCTATTTCCTAGCCGACTTCACATATGTAGCGTGTGAAATTAATTGTGAGCATGAATTGTGGATCTCAAAGTATATGTGATGGATTATAAATATTATATACTTGTTATAGATACCATGTGTATCTTAGAAAAGGGATATGTAATTATTTTTATGGTGGAAAGCCTTAATTGGCTGACCTAATTTATTATGTATTAGGAAAGCTTAACTGGCCGACCTAATGAATTATTGTAAGAGGGTATATATGATGGATAAATTCTTCTGGAGAAGTGTCACAGAGAAAAGGAAGTGATCAAACCAGATTTGATACATCATTGGAAGTGATCAAGCAAAGACAATTGCTAACAGATAGTTTGTTGGAATGTGTATTTTCTTTATACACTTGTGTGGATTGTAAATCTTTGAGGGTGGCTTTAACCTTCTTTGGGAAGTGTGCCTTGGTAGTGAGCCTACTATTTTCTCTGACTCCTAACAGGGTTTGTCTCCTAACAAGGACTGTGTACTTTAATGTTGTAACAAGCTCCTAACAGGGCTAATATCTTTTAATAGGTATACTATACTCTTAGTACATTCTTTGTGGGTGTTAAATCCCACTGGGGTTTTACCTTTAACAGGGTTTCCTTGACAATAATTATTGTGTTATGGTGTTGGATATTACTGTGTTATCATTTATATTTGCAAATTTGATTTATAAAGTATAAATTTTAATAATCTAGATTAAAATTGATTCACCCCCCCTCCCCTCTCAGTTGTCTTATGGACTGTTATTCCTAACAATTGGTATCAGAGCTCTTGGTCCTCAGAGAGAAAGTTTAACAGCTTGAGGTGATCTTGAAGATGAATTACTACAGGAAGGATAGTCCAAAGTTTGATACTAAAAACTTTGATAGTTGGCAGAACAATATGAAAATAGATTTCCTATGTCTCATAATTGATTACTAGATGATAATAAAGAAGAAGGAAATGATAGCGACTGAGGATGAATTAGAGAAATATAGTGAAGATCAAAAGAAGATATTCTCATGCAATATGGTTGCAAGGGAATCCTTAATCAACACATTATCAAAAGGAGAATTTACTAAAGTAAAATATTTGGACTCTACACATGAAATATGGCCAAGACTAGAAGCACTATATATTGGAAACAAGTTTACAAAGCAAGCAAAGTTACAAAATTGGAAGACAAAAATGGAATAACTGAAGATGAAAGAAGATGAGAACATCATAGTATATGCACAAAGAATTACTAAGGTGGTTACTGGTATTAGGAACTCTGGAGGAACTTATAATGAGGAAGAAGTCATTGCAAAGATACTCAGATCATTGACAATTGCATACAGAACAAAGGTTCAGGCTATAGAAGAGATCATACCTTTGATACTTGAATTTCACCAAAGAGATTTTGATTGGCAAGCTAACTACATTTGAAGTCATAGAATTGGGAGACACTTTACCTAAGGTTGAGTCAACATTCAAAGCACCGTGCATAAAAGAAAAATAATCCTACCTAGAAATGAAAGCTCAAGTAGTAATGACCTATGAGAAGAACTTGGATCCTATGCTAATGAATGGGAACAAATACAAGAAGAAAGGAAGCTAGATGAAATGGTTGCGCTGATTTCTAGAAGAGAAAAGAGAGGTAAGGGTAAGTTTGAGGGAAAATTACCTTTGGAATGTTTTTTATGTAACAAGACCGGTCATTTTGCATCTAGATGTCCTACAAGAATTCCAAAGCACAAACCTAAGTTTTTCAAATCTAAATTCTCAAAGGACAAGGAATTTTATTATGATAGTGAAGGTATATCTAATGATGAAGATGATGACTATGATGAAACTGGATTTATTGCTATTAAAGATGATGAACCTATGCATGAAGAAAAAGCCTTAGTATCTCAATTTGAAAATAAATCTGAATGGGTCATAGATAGTGGTTGTTCACATCATATGACTGGAGATAGAAATAAGTTTGTTAGTTTAAAAAAACATGATGGTGGTGTTGTTAGATTTGGTGACAATACTCCTAAAATTATTATTGGAATTAGATCTATTTCCTTGGATGGAAAGACTAACACTGACAATGTATTACTTGTTGATGGACTCAAGCATAATTTGTTGAGTGTTGGACAGATAGTGGACAAGGATTATCAACTAAACTTCATCAATTGAAAATGTTCTATCAAGAGTAAGAAAGGAGACTCGATAGAATTTGGTACTAAATCTAGAGGTAATGCATTTGATTTGAACACATCTGAAGCTTCTTGTTTTATTGCAAAGGTTGATGACAGTTGGTTATGGCACATAAGATTTTGTCATGTTAATTTTGATAACATTGTGAAGGCAAGTATGACAAAAGCAGTTACAGATCTACCTAGAATTTTAAAGCCATCTAACTCTATGTGTAGATAATGTGTTATAGGGAAACAAAATAGAAGCACTTTCAAGAGAAAAGCTTATTTAGAAAAAGGGAAGTTGGATCTGGTGCATATAGATCTATGTGGTCCTACAAGAACAAGATCATACTATGGTGAAAGGTATTTCATACTTTTTGTTGACAAATTTTCTAGAATGATGTGGGTTACATATTTGAGAGAGAAATCTAAAGAATTTGACAAGTTCAAGTTATTCAAACCAAAAGTTGAGAATGAATCTGATTTAAAGATGAAGTGTTTGAGATCAAAAAGAGGAGGAGAGTTTACATCAGAACTGTTTAATACATACTATGAAGAAAATGGAATACATAGAAAAACTTCAGCTCCTACAACTCTACAATAGAATGGGATAGTGAAGTGAAGAAATAGAACCATATTAGATGCTGCAAGGACTATGTTGTTGGAAGGAAATGTGTCACATGTTCATTGAAGAGAAGTAGTTGGCACTACTATGTTCACATTAAATAGAATTCAAATCAGAGAAGGTACAAGTAAAACTCCTTATGAATTATGGTTTGATCATACACCTACTATGAAATATTTTAAAATATTTGGTAGTAAATGTTATATCAAGAGAGATGATGAGATAGGCAAGTTTGATGATAGAAGTGATGAAGGAATCTTTCTTTGTTATTCCAATAAGAGTAAAGCATATAAATGTTTCAATCTAAGATTGAGGAAACTAATTGAAAGTGCCAATGTGAGGATAGATGAAAAATTTCAAATTCAGGAAATAATGTATGATTGTGGTCAGATAAAAGAATCAATAGAAGTTACTGCTAGACCTGAAGAACCCTTGATGATAGAGAATGAGATTGAAGAAGAAGAACATGTCGAAGCTAATGAAACATTGAAGACACCAAGGTATGTCAAGAAAAACCATCTTGAAGACCAAATTATTGGTGATGCAAGAAAAGGCATGATGAATAGATCTAAAGTTAGAGATGAGATCTTTTTCATTTCTCAAGTCGAACAAAAGACTACTAATGAAGCATGAAAATATGAATCTTGGACTAAAGCCATGGAAGATGAACTAGAACAGATAAAGAAAAACAATACTTGGGAATTGGTTCCAAGACCTAAAAACAAAAATGTGATTGGCACTAAGTGGGTTTTTAGAAACAAAATGGATGAGGAAGGCACAATGGTAAGAAACAAGGATAGACTGGTATGTAAAGGCTACTCACAACAAGAAGGCATAGACTATGAAAAAACATTTGCATATATGTTGCCAGATTGGAAGCTGTGAGGCTATTCCTTGCTTATGCTGCACATAAAGACTTCAAACTGTATTAGATGGATGTGAAATCATCATTTTTGAATGGTGATATAGAAGAAGAAGAAGAAGTGTACATTGAGAAACCTGATGGTTTTCCTTTGATAGATGATGAAAAAATGGTTTGTAGACTGAAGAAGGCACTGTATGGACTGAAACATGCACTGAGGGCATGGTATGCAAGACTGGATAAACATCTACTTCATCTTGGTTTTAGAAAAGGTAATGCAGATAGTAATTTGTATTTAAGAACTGATGAAGATGGAATCTTAATTATAGATGTTTTTGTTGATGATATCATTTTTGGAGGAAATGATAAAATGAGTAAGAAGTTTGCTAAAGAAATGAAGAATGAGTTTGAACTTTCAATGATTGGTGAAATGAAATTTTTTCTTGGTTTGCAAATTAATCAAAGTAAGAATGTCATATTTATATCTCAGACCAAGTATCTTAAGGAAATGTTGAAGAAACTTGGAATGAAAGATTGTAATCTTGTTGGAACACCAATGGTGATAGGGAACAAACTAACTAAAATTGATGTCACTCAAAGTGTTGGGTAGACTAGGTACAGATAAATGATTGAAGGTCTACAATATCTAACACACACTAGACCAGATATTACCAATGCAATTGGAATTGTGGCTAGATATTAGGCAGATCCTAAAGAGACACACTTTGTTACTGTGAAAAGAATTTTCAGATATTTGAAAGGAACAGTAGAATATGGATTATAGTATAAAAATATGATGATTTTACTTTGTGGGCTTTTACTGATACTGATTGGGTGGGTAAAGTGGATTACAGGAAGAGTACAAGTGGTGGTGCATTTTTTCTTGGAAAAAGGTCCCTTTCTTGGTTGAGAAATAAGCAAAACTATATTGCTCAATCTACTGTTCAGTAAGAGTATGTTTCTACTGCAATAAACTGTACACAGGATGATACAAATGTTGAAAGACATTGGAATAATCTTCAAAGAACCAGTGGTTATATATTGTGATAGAACCAACATAGTGAATATGTCAAGAAACCTTGTTATGAATTCAAAGACAACATATTTTCATTAAGTATCATTTCTTGAGGGAGAAGGTAGTAGATAGAGAGATTAAACTGGAGTATATTAGCACAAAGGAACAGATAGAAGGTATATTTACTAAACCTTTGCAAAAAGATTCTTTTGAATATCTAAGAGGCATTCTTGGGGTGATGGCCCCTCCTAGTGAAAACTAATGATGTAGATGTGCATCAGTCCAGTGGATCTCATAGCTATATCATTCTCTGGACTTGATGTATGGATCTACTCCTTAGGGGGAGTGATCACAGGAGAATACTATGGAGTACATTTGGGTGATCTTGCACCTAGCTGATTGGACATGAAGATTTCAAAAAGCTAAATCTTACAGAAGACTACAGGTGAATTATGGCACCCTTTTCCATTTCTACCAAAGGGGGAAGGAATCTATGTGAAAATCCCTACTATTTTGGAAAGATTTGCATTGAGGATATTGAGAAGATTGTATTGAGAGAGAGTAATTTTGGGTTGATGCATATGGATTTTTCCATATGTTTCCATCAATGCCAAAGGGGGAGATGATTGGATGATATCAATTTTGGTTACTGATCATGCTATTGATATTCATGTTTTATCACTGATGTCAACATACATTTCTATGGAGAAGATAGACTAGATACTTAACTAAAACTAGTGTAGAGACACTGTACAAATGATTCAGATTGATCAAAGTTGGATTTATGTAGAAGAATGTGTGCTGACCTTATTCCTAAGGTTGCTTGACTTTTTGTTACATTCTATGGATGTTACAGTTCATTTGGTGAAGACTGGTTTTCTGGACTGCAATTGTGATTCTGGACAGAGCAGGTCTCTATGTTTCAGGTATATCTTTCTGGCAAAGATATTTTAGAACTTGCAAGTTTACTGATGGATAACCGAAATATGTTAGAGTAATGGGATAAGTTCTATTGTTGATTGGATACTGATGACATCAGCTATGGCATGTGTTCTGGAGTAGACCTATTTCCTAGATGACTTCATATATGTAGTGTGTGAAATTAATTGTGAGCATGAATTGTAGATCTGGAAGTATATGTGATGGATTATAAATGTTGTATACTTGTTATAGATACCATGTGTATCTTAGAAAAGGGCTATGTAATTATTTGTAAGGTAGAAAGCCGTAATTGGTTGACCTAATTATTTATGTATTAGGAAAGCTTACCTGGCCGACATAATGAATTATTGTAAGAGGGTATATATGAAAGATAAATTGTTTTGGAGAAGTGTGACAGAGAAAAGGAAAAAGAAGAGTGGAAGCTACAAATCTGGTTAACTGTTGGATACAAAGCATATTTGATACATCATTGGAACTCATCAAGCAAAGATAGTTGCTAACAGACATTTTTTTGGGATGTGTATTTTATTTATACAGTTGTACAGATTATAAATCCTTGAGGGTGGCTTTAACCTTCTTAGGGCAGTGTGCCTTGGCAGTGAGCCTACTATTTTTTTTGACTCCTAATATGGTCTATCTCCTAACAAGGACTATGTACCATAATGTTGTAACAAGCTCCTAATAGGGCTAATATCTTTTAACAGGGATACTATACTCTTAGTACATTATTTGTGCGTGTTAATTCCCATCAGGGTTTTACCTTTAACAGGGTTTCCTCAAGAATAATTATTGTGTTGTGGTGTTGGCTATTACTGTTTTATCATTTAAATTTGTAGATTTGATTTATAAAGTATAAATTTTAATAATCTAGATTACAACTGATTCAGCCCCCCCCCCCCCTCTCAGTTTTCTTGTGGACTATTATTCCTAACAGGAAAGACACCCATTATTTCATGGAAGGCTATGGTTGCAAAAATCAGAGATGCTTATATCCCTGAGGATTATGAAATCCAATTGCATAATAGAAGACAAGGTTTGAGATAGAAGGACCTAGATGTAAACTCCTATACTGAAGATTTTTAGAGACTTTGTATGAGATCTAGAGTTGTAGAGGATGATAATTTTAAGGTAGAAAGATACCTCAATGGACTTAAGTGGATCATACAAGATGAGATGAGTCTCTTGAATCCACACACCATTGAGAAGTGCCACCAAATTCCCATTAAAGTTGAAGAGAAGATGAGAAAGAAACATGACTCTAGTACTACATGAGGAAGAGGTAGAGGAGGAGACACAAGAGTGAAGAAAGGTAGATATGGTGGAAGGAGTTCTGAACCAAAGAACCAAGGAGAGACTATGTTCAATGAGTAGAAAGAAGGAAACTCCAACAAAGGGAGTTCAAATAGAGGAAGGAACTCTAGTAGTAGAGGAAGAAGCAACAACTAAGGTAGGGGTAACTACTTTGCAACTCTGAAGTGTTAGCACTACAACCAGATGGGACATCTGACATATAGGTGTCTAGAGAAGTGTACTACTTCTCAAGGAAGTGAAGAAGGGTGAATTTTGTCCAAGAAGAGACTAGTGGTGGAAAAAAATACCCTGAGGTTTCCTTAGAATTAGAAGAAGGTGAGAATCTTATGATGAGAAGAACTGTAATTAAAGAGCTAGTAAAAGAAGAGTCTAGTTAAAGGATGCCACTGTTTAGAGTGAAGTGTAAAATGATGGGAAAGGTGTGTAAAGTCATCATAGACTCAGGGTCTACTGACAATATATTTTCAGAGGAAGCAGTCAGCAAGTTGAATATGAAAAGAATACCCCACACCAATCCTTACAAAGTCACATGGCTAAACAAAGGGTAGCATGTCCTTGTCAATGAGCAAGCTTGGGTGGAGTTTTCAATTGGGAGATATAAGGATAAAGTCTAATGTTATGTCCTACCTATGGATACATGTCACTTTATCCAAGGTAGACCATGGCAATTTGATAGATATGCCATGCATGATAGAGCAAAGAACTCATACTCTTTTAAGAAAGATAATGTGACATTCAAAATATAGTCACTTATAGAAGATGTAGAGAAGAAGTATAATGAATGTAATGTTCTCATGGTGAGTGAGAAGGAGTTCTTAGAAGCCCTATAAGGAGGAGTTGGATTTGCATTGGTGTTGAAGACAAAAGAAGAGACTGCAAACAAGACAGTCAAGAGGAAAAACATTCCAAAGGAAGTGCATGAGCTACTACAGGAGTATGAAGGCATTGTTAGTGATGGAAAACCTTCATCCATACCCCCTTCGAGGATTGTAATCCACCAAATATACTTCATTCTAGGAGCTACTCTTCCTAATAGGGCTACGTACAAAATGACTTCTCAACAAAATGAGGAAATAGCTAGACAGATTCAAGAACTCCTAAACCAAGGTCTGATTAGGAAAAGTATTATCCTTTGTATCATGCCCAATGTCTTAGCCCCTATAAAGGGAGGAATGTGGAGGCTATGTATTGACTCTAGAGAAATAAATAGAATAAAAATTAGGTATAGGTTCCCTATCCCAAGGATAGAAGACCTAATGGGATATCTAGGAGGAGAAAGGTATTTTACCAAGATAGACCTGAAGAGTGGCTATCATCAAATCATGGTAAATGAGGGAGATGAATGGAAAATAGCCTTCAAGACTAGAGAAGGACTGTATGAGTGGATTGTAAGGCCATTTGGGTTATCCAATGCCCAAAAAAAATTCATGAGATTGATGAATGAAGTCCTTAAAGGCTACATTGGAAAATTTGTGGTAGTCTACTTGGATGATATACTCATCTATAGAAAGACAAGAGAAGAGCATATCACACATCTAGAAATGGTTTTCAAGAGGCTACATGAGGAGAAGCTTATGATAAAATCAGAGAAGTGTGAATTCATCAAGAAAGAGCTAGTTTATCTTGGATTTTTTTCTATCTCAAGCCAACCTAAAGATGGATCCAAGCATAGTGGAAGCCATACTCAATTGGCCTACTCCAACGACAAATACTAAGGTAAGAAGTTTTTATGGCTTAGAAAAATACTAGAGAAAGTTTATAAAACAATTGAGTGCAATTTGTGCTCCTATGTTAGACACCATAAAAGGTGGTATGAAGACTAAATTTGTGTGGAATCAAAGAGCTAACCATGGGTTTGAGTTGTTGAAAAACAAGATTGCTACCCAACCAATTTTGGTTTTGCCAAGATTTGAGAAGATATTTACAGTGGAATGTGATGCCAACAATGTAGGCATTGGTGCTATCTTGAACCAAGAAGGAAGACCAGTGGCTTTACACTCTGAGAAAATAAGTGAATCCAAGAAGAAATATTCTTCTTATGACCTAGAGATTTATAATCTAGTCCAACCATTGAGAAAGTGGAGGCACTATCTTCTTCTAAAGGAATTCAGTCTTTTCAGACAATCAAGCATTAAGTTTCTTGAATCACAAGAAAAGCTCAGTTAAAAGCATATTACGTGGGTTGATTATCTGCAAGCATACACCTTCAACATCAAACACAAGAAGGGATTGTAGAAAAAAGTAGCAGATGCTTTGAATAGAAGAGCCCTAATCATTCAAGAGATACAACTGCAGAGCATGGGGATAGACAACTTTGAAGACCTATATGGAGAAAATGGAGACGTTTTAGAAATCCACAAGGTATGCCTAGAATATAAGAATCATTTTCATAGTCAATTCTCTAAGTATACTTTGAAGAGTAGTCTATTGTTTAAAGGGAGTCAATTATGTGTCCCTATAGGGTCTATAAGGGAGAATCTCATTTAGGAGAAACACAATGGTGCACTTAGTGGCCATTTTGGTGTCAATAAGACACAAGAACTAGTTCAAAGACTCTATTTTTGGCCCAAGATGAATGTAGATATCAGGAAGTATGTAGAGAGTTGTTTTTTGTGTGAGAAGGCCAATGGAACATCTTCCAATACATGTCTATACCAACCTCTCCCCATCCCTACCAGACCATGGGAATGTTTAAATATGGATTTTGTAGTTGGTTTTCCCAAGATAAAGTTGGGAATGGATAGAATTTATGCCATTATGGATAGGTTTAGTAAGATGGCCCATTTTATACCCTATAAAATAGCACATAATTCAAGGAAAATAGCTCACCTATTCTTCAAGGTGGTAGTTAGAATACATGGTTTGTGATTAAGCATAGTGTCAAACAGAGACATCAAATTCAGGAGTCATTTTTGGAAGATTATATGGAAAAAATTAGGAACCAACTTGTCATTTGGATCTGCATACCATCCTCAGACTAATGTTAAAATAGAGGTAGTTAATAGGAGTCTTAGAAATCTCCTAAGATTCCTAACTAAAGAGTATGGTCAAACTTGGGACCAACTCCTTCGACGGGAAGAATATGCATACAACGACACAGTGAATAGGACTATTGGTAAGAATTATTTTGAAATTGTTTTTGGAATTCATCCTAGAGGAATTTATGAGATTAGAGATCTAAAAGATGGATCTAAGGGTAGTGGCTTAAGAGAAAGGTGGATGAAAGGAAGAGAGATGTCCAATTCAAAGTTGGGGATCCAGTCATGGTTCACCTCAAAAAGGAAATATTGTATAAGGGATTACCCAACAAGGTTAAAATGAGGAGAATTTGTCCATGTACCATACTCGACAAATATGGAGCCAATGCCTACAAGGTGGAATTACCAAAGAACAATTATTTATCTCCTATATTTAATGTAGGAAACTTGGTCTTATACAATGGGCCAATACCATATCTAGATCAAAGTTTGACTAAAGTCATACAGGAGGTGGAAGAACTTAATTTACCATCTACACCAATCAAGAAGCCATAACACATACTGAATTCTAGAGTTTACAAGAAGACAAAGCAGAAGGAATACAAAGAACACTTGGTGAAGTGGCTTGGAAAAATAGATGTAGATGCAACTTGGATAAAGGAGATAGAGTTAAAAAATATAGGAATTCATCTCAACTTACTCAACCCAAGGGTGGGTTTATGTCTTTTCACTTGGGGAGGATGGTGCAGGAGCACCTAGGCTATCCTCAAAGCCCTAGTTAGTTTTGGCTTGTAACTGACTCTAACCAAGTCAATATGTTATTTATTAGACCTTATAAGGTCTTTTTGTTGTGTGTGACTAGGTGAATTAGTGGTTAGTTCTAATTTCATACTATTTTAGTTTATTTTTCTTTTAAGTGTTTAGTCCTTACAACAGGCCTAATTTTGGGAAATGTGGTCTAAATGTGTCATAGAACTCAACATGGTGAGAAATATGCCTAAGAAGGCTTTAATGGTGTTAATTAATCTATTTGTATAGGTTAGAGGCCCTAAAAGATAGTTTGCATCATTAATGCAAAAGATGCTCAAAAGTTGTCATGACAACATTTGCAACTTTTGCAAGTCTTCCATACAACTCGACAACTTTGGATTCCCCTCATTCTAAGAGTGAGAAATAAATTATAGTGTACTAAAAATGAGGGAGAAACATATTAAGATACTTGTGGATCATTTCTTGAGGTAGAAGTGGATGTAAGCAAGTTTTTGAAAGTGAATAGAGGAAGTATTCTGAGATACAGAGTATAGTCGACCTGTTTGAATGTTATTAATGTTTTAATGAATGTAAAGGCTTAATATATTGGTAGATTCATGTTGAAGGATTATATTAAATACTTTTTATTTTAGTGATAAAGTATATTAGTGTTGATTTGGTAGCCTTAGGAAATTGCTTAAGTTTTAGGGAGTCTACTAGTTTGGTTGAGTGTAGTTTTTGATTTTATGGCTCCCCCATGAAATCCAACCATGGGAAACTCAAAACATTTCATGAACATGTTCTGATTCAGTAAAAAAAGGTTTTACAAGGACATGAAATCTTTACAAGAGTTTTACAAATATTCATTAAAGTCTAGCAAAATCTGTGCCATAGCACCTAGAAAGGAAAGAACACTAGCAAACAATCTAACTACCTAACCAAAAATTCCAAAAGATACACAATAAGAACATGGATAGAAAAAAAAAAGGGTCAAAAATTAGTAAAAGATAGCTACATGCCCTCCACCATTTCCTAGGCCTGAACGACCATAATCTGCATCTAGTTTACCAATTTCTTAAGGTCTTCAGTTTCCTTGTCTGCCTTTGGACTCATCTTCTTTGTGCTTTCCCTTGTGCGAGTTCCTAGTCCTGTGATCTCCTTCCCCTTTCTACAATTCTTTTCCCCTTTTTCCTATTCTAACTTGTCCAACAAGATCTATGCATGTCCTGTATAAGCCTTTAGGCTCACCAAGCATTGCTCCCTAATTTTCTTATTTGTTTCCTCCATTTTTTCCACCTTTATGTCTAAATTATTGATTTTCCCTGCGCTCACCTCACCCTCTTCCCTGTCAATGATATCCTTCAACTATTTCTCCATTCTGCCCACTTTATTCACAAATTCCATCTGGGCTTCCAAGTTCCCAACAACCTCTTTCATTTCATCGTGGCAATCAGCCACTGGTTTCTCTCCAATGCCTATAATTTTTAAGATATTAATCTTGGCCCTCATTACTTAAATATTTTTTTTCATATTAGCATTATCTTCAATCAAATTACTCACCATACCCATGAAATCAGAAATGCAGTCCTTTCTTTGCTTGATATCATTAGGCATATGATAATTGCTTGTTTCCTCATTTTCATTGTAATATGTTTCCTCATGCCCTATTTTCTCTTTCTCTGTTCTTTTTTCTAGATTTTCCTTCACCGTTTCCTCCTCCTTTTGCTCATATGTTTCTGTATTCCATTTTTGGTTTTGGGTCTCTTCATTATCATCTTTTTTTTCCTCCCTATCTCCACCTCTTTCATCGTCCCCAGGGTTCTTCTCAGCATTCTATTTTTTCTCCATCATTTCTTCCTCATCTGAGGAAAGGAAAATCATAAAATGGTGGCCATAAACATGGGTGAATCTACCGTCTAGAATTATGTAACTGATAATCACAAATAGAACATACCTCCATGGCCTAGATATGCGCTTTGTGTTGTGGTATGAAGTATCAACCTTAACCAGTCCAGCCTTTTCCTCTTTTGACTTTGGAAAAACCTACCAGGCCTTATAAGATACTGCCCTACCTGTGTAGAACTTAATTCCTTCCATGTCCATTCCCATAGCTTCCGCTATTTTCTCCTTAGTGACCTCTATTTACTGATTTCCCACCATAATCTTGCCATCTTTCAAGGTTTTCATGAAAATCCTAGATATAGAGGGGTTTCTACCATGAAGTTTTTCCAAAAAAACCTCCATCCCTCCATCTTTCAGAATCTTCCAAAATTTTGGCATATTCCTCCATTCTTCGCAGTTCATAGGCTCGACTCTTTTCTTATTACCTCCCATCTATTCTCTCTGTTTAAATTTTATACCTCTGTGATAATTGTTGAGAATGTCATTATGAATACAACTCCTCATTCTCAGAAAAAACAAAAACACCCAGAAAGTATGCCATTTCCAGCTTGTAATTACCACAAGGTACTTTCGCTCAAAAAGGTAATAATGAAAAATCACTTTCGCATCAATATCCTTTATGACGCTTACTATTTATGATTTTGTTTTTGTTTACTCCTCAAACAATCACTATCAAGTAATAATTTAACTTGATTTGTTATGTCATTTCCATCACTCCATTGCATCATCACATCCACCTTACAAGCCATTTTGGCTGCCCAGTCAACAACACCGTTATTCTCTCATAAGTTATGAGTTACAATACATTTTTCAAAAGAATTCATAATATATTTAGCTTTTTGAATCATGTTATGAATAGTCCACGAGGCTAGTGTATCATTATTCAAACACTTGATAATGGTGAGAGAATTTCCCTCCAGCCACACCTTAGAACACCCTTTCTCCTTAGCAAGTATAAGACCTTTAAGGGCAGCACAAGATTCAACATTATGAATAGTTTGTATACCAATAGGGATAGCTCTAATTCCTCTACAAATCCCATATTCATCTCTCATGACAATCCCACATCTAGCAACCCTCGAGTTGCCCTTTGAAACACCATCAAAATTAATTTTATTCCATCCACTAGGAGGGAAATCTCATATAGCTTCCTCCCTCTTTGCTTTCCTATCTTGTTTCCTGTGATACCCTTTTAATTTGTAATTATTGAAGAATTTTATGTCCTCCTCATTCAAAGGATTCATGACTCTATCCTTTCAAAGTAAATTTTCTTTAATATCTCTCTTAATTCTGAAGAAAACCTCCTTCTCCATAGTCAATTTATTCCTAAAGACTCTCTCATTCCTCTCTCTCCACACTCCCCAAAAAACATAGGGTAGAAAAAACTTCCATACCTTGATCATAGTCTCATTCTTTGAGTGATTGTTCCAAGAGTATAAAAGACTCTTCATATCCTCAGGGAAAACCCACTCTATGTTAAGAAGTTTAAGAAAGTAATGACAAATTAACCTAACATAGGAACAATGAATAAACATATGATCCACACTATCCTCATCTTGATTATAGAGGTAGCATCTATTCACTATAATCATACCTCTTTTTCTAATATTATCAGTTGTTAGGACTTTATTTTTCATCAGGAGACAAAAAAGACTGATTTTTGGAGTAAGATCTTTGATCCAAGCTTTAGCCCAACAGGGATCCTCAAGGTCGTCAAACTTCAAATGGTACAAAGAGGATATATTTAAGTTACCATTTGGGCTGTATTTCTAAATAATCTTGTCTTCTTCATCAATCAAACTGATAGAGTTAAGGATTTTATTGAGTTGTCCCATTTTGATGTCAATCATAGTCAAGTTCGTCTAGTGGTCCCTGTCCTAGTAGTCTCTCACTTTCCCTCCAAAAATAATTTTGCATTGGCTTTCATAATACCTCCAATCAGGGCACTCCTTAAGGGGAGTTTGTAATATCCATTCATCTTCCTAGAAGCAAACTTTTCTTCCATTACCAACTTTCTATTTAATTCCTTTTTTAATGCTGTCTTTTTTTCTAATAGCATTTCTCCTGATAAAAGAACCTCCCCCATCCCTATTTTCATTAAGGAAGGTAGCAAGGTCAGGCCTCTCCTTATTATATTTTTTTTTATCTCATATTAAAGTCCACTCTCCTCTGGAGTTGTAGTATCTCCATATGAGTTAAGCAAGGAGGTGATCATTCAAGTTCATGATTCTTCTTAACCCAAAACCACCTTTATTAATAGGTCGACATACCTTTTCCCAAGCTATCAGGGCAATCCTTTTGTTTTTCTCCATACCCTTCCATAGAAATTTTTTTTGAATCTTTTCAATTGCTTCAAAAAACTTTCTAGGGATTTTGAAAATACTCAAAGCATATAGAGGGAGACCCTGGAGGGTTCACCTAAGAATTTGAATCTTGAACACTTGGCTTAGCAGCAAACCCTTCCATCTAGCAAGTTTGCTATGAAATATATCCACCAGAGAACTCCAGAAAGTATCAAGAGGTTCCAATCAAATTGGGAGACCTAGGTAAGTTCCTGGAATAGTTCCCAGATCACATCCCAAAATCATCAAATTCTAGTCTTTCTTTTATCTAGTACATTGAAGAGAAAAACTAAGCTCTTTCCCCAATTGATGGTCTAGCCAGAAGTTGTCCCATATTTAGTCAGATAATTTTTAATTTTGCTATAATTATTAACTAAATCTTCTCCCATAATGACTGAAACATCAAAAAACTTCTAATGGGAGAAGACTTGGTTAGCAGAGGAGGGATTTAATCCCTTAATTTATCATTTCCTAACTTGATTCTCTATGTACCTTCCCAGACACTCAGTCATAATAATAAATAGGATAGGGGAGAGGGGATCTCACTACCTTAATCCTCTAGTTGACTTAAAGAACAAAGTAGGGGAGCCGTTGACCAAAACCAAAAAAGTAGCAGAAGAGATAAGCTGATATATAAGATCTGTGCACTTTTTATGAAAACCAAATGCCCTCAAAACTTTAATCAAAAACACTCTGTCCACCCTATCATAGGCTTTAGATAGGTCCAGCTTAAGGATGAGTCCTTCTTTCCTAGACATCACAAGAGAGTGAAAATTTTCACTAATGGTAATAATGGAGTCTATAATCTGTCTGCTAGGCACAAATCCATTTTGTTACCAAGAAATAAGGGAAGGGAGAATAGACTAAATTCTGGAAGTTAGGACCTTGGATATGATCTTATAAGAAGAGTTGCACAAACTAATAGACCTAAATTGATCCATCTTGTCTGCCCCTTAATTTTTAGGAATACGATCTATAAATGTGCCATTCAACTCCTTAAAATGTTTTCTTGAACCAAAACTCTCTTTGACCGCATTGGTCACATCCTTTTTAATGATATTCCAGAACATTTAAAAAAAGAAGATAGGATACCCATCCGGTCCTAGAGATTTCTCACCATAAAAAGAAAAGACAACCTTCTTAATTTCAAAATTAGAGGGAATTGCCATGAGCCCTTCATTTTGATTATCATTCATAATCTAAGGGATGCAATCCAGAAACTCCCTTTGATATTCATTGTTCAAGTTATTGTCTTTTTGAAGCAAGTTCTGAAAGAAATTCTTATCCTCCAATCTTAGAGCCTCTTCATCCTCTGATAGAGTACCACTGATATTGAGCTTTGAGATTCTATTAGTCATCCTATGCTTCAAAGTAGTCATAAAGAAGTATTTAGTATTTTTGTCTCCCTCCTTCAAGAATATCTTTCTCTATCTCTATCTCAAAAATGTTTCTTCTTTAGCAATTATATCATGCATCTCTACCATTTTTTCATTCTCTTGATCCCTTTCCTTCTGTATGCTATCATGCATGTCCTTTAACTCCATGCTTACATCAGCCTTAGTAGAGAATATGTTTCCAAATGTCTCTTTATTCCAATCTTTAATGTTATCCTTGACATTTTTAAAGTTTTTGTCCAGAATAAACATATTCATACCCTTGATTTTAACCTTCCACTATTCCTCAATTTTTTGTTCAAGTTATGGATGCATTATCCCTATTTTCAAAAATTTGTATGGAAAATATCTTTTTTTTCTATGGGATCCACCAGAAAATTTATCAGATTATGGTCCGATCCCACCCTCACATGAGCTCATAATGAGTAGTAGTAATGTGTAAACCATTCATTGGTAGTGAGAGCCCTATCCAGTATAAATTGAATAAGATCTTGACCATTTCTCCTATTAGTCCAAGTTTAGTTGATTCCCTACTACTCAATATCATGGAAAGAATGACGGTTTATGAAATTCATAAGATCCATCCTACTATCCAGATTAGTTTGACTTCCTCCTTTTTTTCATTTTCTTTTAGGGGAGTATTAAAATCTCCCATGGCAATCCATTCTTCATTATTAAAGACATTTCTCAGTGAGGAAAGTTTGTTCCAAAAAAATTCTCTGCCCTTTTTACTATTGGGTGCATAAATATTAGTCAAAACCCAACAAGTATTATCCTTAAGATGTTTAAATCTAATACAAGCTAAATTATCACCTTGATAAATAACATCGCCTTTTATAATATCACCATTCAAAACTGTAGCAATACCCCTCAAGCACCATCAAAATCACCCCAAAAAATAATCCCATCTTGTAAAATCTAAGCTTTTCAAGTTTCTCCTTTAATATTTTAGTCTCTTGAATTAAAAAATATCAGGTCTATTATCTCTAATCATGTTTCTAACAATATCCTATTTATAGGGATTATTCAATCCCCTAATATTCCAATAAATTATCTTCATACCTTAACAAAGGATCCCATCTCTAGGATCTACTAGTTTCCATCCACTATGTTCTTCTTGGTCTCCTTTGATCTTGTATTCATGTTTGACGGTCTCCCTGGTGGTGATAATGTTTCTCCCACATCCCTATTTCTGGAATTCATTGTTAATACTTTTCTGCTACTTATATCCTTTTCTTTCTTTATTTTTTCTTTTCCCTGTGGATTTATTTCCCATCTTCCAATTCACTATGTTCCCCTGCAAGGGCATCAGTGATCTCCCTTGAATCACCCCAAATAGGTGTTTTTGTATTACAAGATTTATTTCTTACCCCCTTGGGTGTATTCTCAGAATCATCAAAGGTTTCTTGACCTAAGATTGTGCACTATTGGGCTTCCTATCGTACTATTTCCTTTTCCATTTTGGTTTTGGTTTGAGAGCTCCATTCAGGTTGTTTTTTCTCTTCATAGGTAATATATTATTCATTGTCTTTCCCCTCTGTTACCCCTATCTTCTTACTCTCTTGCTTTCCTATTTCCTTTATTTCCCCCTCTTCCATTTGAGCCTTCTTGATTTCCTAATTTCCTTCATAGCTTTCACTGCCCCCACCTCCTTCATTATTTACATGATCATTTATAATGCTTTCAGCCCCAGTTTCTAATATCCCCATGTTTTCCATGTTTTTGGATTTGAGCTTCTCTTGAAGTCTCTCCCCCATTTCTCTTGATTTTCCCAACTGAGACCCATTTCTTAGTCTTTCTCTTGTTAATTTTTTCCAGGCATTTCTTTGCCCAATGAACAAATTTCTTCCAGTGAAAGAACACAAAGGGAATGGTTTCATATTCATATATTCTCTCCCATGATCCCAATTTAGAATGTATATTAATTTTTTCTGGCATATCCGCATCCTGTGTTTTCCCAAAACATATCTTTGCATATTTAAGCCTTCTACTTGAAGCTTCAACATTATCTATTGATATAAATTCCCCAAAGTAATTTTCTATCCCCGCAAATATATCCTCCACCCATTATTTTAGAGGCAGGCCATGGAGCTTGTCCCATATAGGAACCTGGCTAACAAATTCCTCCTCAAAGATCAAATTAGGGGCTCCATTTTTGGAGGACCAAGGTATTTTTCCCTATCATCCAAGGCCCGTTACATATAATTTTAATCATGTCTTCTTCGCACAAGAATAAAAAAGACAAGCATCCCTTTTCCATTGCCACCACATCTACTTGCCCTTTCAGATCCCATTTTCTAGAGGCAAAATCCCTAACCACTTCAATGTTTGGTCTAACCCCCAGAAATATCCCAATAAAAGAATTTTTCATTCTTTCAATAGTGTGATCAATAATATGATCTATAATATCTATTGCAAAAATCCCTTGAGAAGGTTTCTATATGTTCTTGACTAGTGGTAAGGATGACTTAACTATAGGTTTGACTCTAAATAGGGATGCCCACTTTTTTCCAGGCTCCATTTTTCCTTCTAACTCAATATTCCTAGGTCCCCCTACGTCCCCAGGTGCAATTATAGCATCAAGATCCTTCCCTTGGTTCCCTTTGTCCTTAGCTTTATCTGGCTTGATGTGCTTAGACATCCCTGCATCCTTTGGACTAGTCCCGCCCAAATTAAAAATTGAATTTGGCCGCTCCCACCCTTCATGCTCTTCCCCACTTCTGCTCACCATGTGTTAGGGGAGCCTCTTTACAATGTGAATATTCAAGTAGGAGGTCAGAGGAATCAATTTTCTATTTTTATAGCAATCTCCTAGGTGAGCTATGACTGTCCGGTTAGGTGTATGGAGAGGGAAAAGATGAATGCAGAGACAAGGGTGTGTGTTAGAGTTCTAAATCAAGTGTGGTCTTAGAGTCATTAGGGTCTTATAGATGCTTGGTTATGTGTTTATATCTCATCCAATCCATTTTCATAGATTTCTACATAGAAGTCAGTAGACTACTTGTGAAGAGACAAAATAGGCCTATTAGCCCTACAATTCGGGACATTTGTGTATGGAAGAATTGGGGACCCTAGACCTTGAAAATATTTTAGGTATTCAAAAAGGGTATTAGGGTTGTTTGGGATATTTAGGTTTTAGGGTTGTTTGGTATATTTAGGAATAAATCTAGAAAAACCCCTTGGATAGGGCTAATTGGTCAATTAGGCCTAATAGGATCATTTTGAGTGAAGATTTGGAACTCGAATAAATTGGGATTAAAGAACTATTGAAATGGAAATTTATGGATTAAGAATGTATATACAAATAGTAGAAAAGACTCTTGTAGAATTTGTGGAGTTGGTATGAAGGGTTTACGTTTTGAATCCTTCAAGGAAGTCTGAAGCATTGAGACAAAATTGGTGGTAGTTGTCCTTCAAGGTTAAAAATAAAAAGAATAACTCTAGGAGAAGAGTTAGAATAAGCTTAGGCATAGTGTCTTGATGCTATTGAGATCCTGGAAGAGTAATTGGGATCCTAAGTATACTAGGACAAGCAAAGTCCTTTCAAGAACATTGTGTGAGCACACCCTGGGGTTACTTCTATTAGTCCTAAGTGGTCATAGGTGGCAGAAGGGGTCCTATGACACATTAATGGGTCCTAAATATTTATTGGTGTTATAAGGGGTCCTAATGGGTTGTAGGACACATTAATGGTTTCTAAAGGGTCATAAATGGTCTTGCAACCCATTAATGTATCCCACAACCCCTTAGGATACATTAATGGGTCCTAGAACCATTTATGATCCCTTAGGATCCGTTAATGCTCCCTATAACCCCTTATGACACCTTAGGACCCCTTATGATACATAATGGGTCGTATGTCTCATAAGGGTTCCTAAGTGATCCTATGATACATTGATCTATCCTAGAACCACTTATGACCCCTTAAGAACCACTAATCTATCCTATGATTCCTTATGGCCCCTTGTTATACACAATGGGTCTAATGTGTCATAAAGGGGTACTAAGTGGTCATAATTCACATTGATTGGTCTTAAGGAGTTATAGGTTTAGGACACATTAATGGTTCCTAAAGGGTCATAAGTGTCATAAGGGGTCCTAAGGGGTTGTAGGACACATTAGTGGTTCCTAAGGGGTGATAAATGGTCCTAAGATCCATCAAAGTAGCCCAAGACCCCTTAGGATACATTAATGGGTCCTAGAACAACTTATGACCCATTAATTTCTCCTAGGACCTCTTAGGACACATTGATGGATCCTAAGGGGTTGTAGGTGTCATTAGGGGTCCTAAGACACATTAATCAGTGTTTAGAGGTCATAAATGGTCCTAAGACCCATTAATGTATTTTACAATCCCTTAGGACCCTTTATGATGTGCAATGGGTTGTAGATGTCATAAGAGGTCCTCAGGGGTCCTAGAACACATTAATGGATACTAAGGGGTCATAGGTGTCCTAGAAGGTCCTATGGGGATCTAGGATATAATAATGGTTCTTAGGACAACATATGACCCTTAGGATCCCTTAATGTGTCCTACAACACCTGACGACACCTTATGAACCTTATCATACATAATGGGTTGTATGTATCATAACGGCTCTGAAATGGTCCTAAGAAACATTAATGGGTCTTAAGGTCTTGTATGTTCCATAAGGGTTCCTAGGACACATTAATGGGTCTTAAGGGGTCATATATGGTCCTAGGATATATAATTGGTGCTAAGGGATCATGTAATACATTATGGGCCCTAGGATACATTGATGTGAGCTAAGTGGTCCTAAGGTATCTTGAGATACGATAATGGGTCATAAGGGGTCGTAGGTATCATGAGGGATATTAAGGGGTCCTCGGATACATAATGGGGCCTAAGGGTTCTTGGGATTCATAATGATTCCTAAGGGATGGTAATTAGGGATATCTATAGAAATATACCTAATTTCAACTATATAGAGCCTAGAGCCTTTAGGATATAAACTTTTAATCTTAAGATCTAAAGGATGGTTTAATGCGCATTGTATAAAACCTAGGGTTCATGGATATGGTTTATGATTAAGGGTAAATATTCTTTACTAGTTGTTTATACTTGACGTGGAGAGGGTTCAGGGTTGAGGGTTTTGAGTTTCTGTTCTAGAGGTTATTTGTTTATTTTGTGTATGATTAAAGTATATGGGATTTCTATTCTAGGTATTAAGTATATTTATTTTTTCTATTGTAAGTTATTCATTTAGGGTTAGTATATTGTAATTTATTCATTTAGGGTTTCTACGATGAGTTATCCATTTAGGGATACTATTATAATTTATTTTTTTAAGTTTTGTATTCTAGGTTTCTTATTCATTTTTTATTTTATTTTTTTTCCATTTTTTGATCATGTAGTGTATGGGGTTTCTACATTTCACAAAGAAACATAATAAAAAAACTAATAAAAATTACATCTATAAGTACAAAATACATGAAAATTTTGAATATAATATGAAACCTTATTTTTTCACATTTAAACAAAAAACATAAATAAATTCACATATATAGTCATTTTCTTCATTAAAAATAATTAAAAAAACTTAAAAAAAAACTAAAAACATCAATGAAAATAGGAAAAAAAAAACTCAAAAAAATGGCCTACTTGGAAGCTGGTGTGGCCAAAAATGGATTGGGATCATGTTGTGAAGTAGGGTGATATCTGTTGAAAATGACCTTTTGGTATTGAAATAATAAATACATTCACAAAATGGTTTCATGTATAGAACATGAGCCTATTTTGAATGGACTGACGTATGAAATGTGACCTCGTTCAATATGGGGTCATGTTTTAGAAATATAGGTTTATGGTCTTGTAGCACATGGGACCCCGATTCATTTTTTTTCTTGAGACCCCAAACCTCAACGTTACCCCTTTTTTGTGGGACCCCATTTCATGGAGATAATTTTCATGAAAATGAACAAGCTATAAATTTCTTCCATAAGTGGATTCAACTTCTTTCTCTTACCTGTCACTAAATCCTTAGTTCCAAAACTGTGCCATTATAAATAATTTTGCAGAGAAATTCAAAGTATGCATTTCACACAAAAATATTGTCAGTCACAGTCTTACTTAGAGGAATATAAATTCCACTATTCTACGATCAAAAGCACAAAAACCTTAGTTCACTAAATTCAGACACATTCCAAAAACGTGCTAAAACCTCATTGTCATACATGCAACATAAAGAATATGGAGATAAATACTCTTAGCACCACGACATAGAACATTGTCACCAATAGAAACACCAACATGTTGACATCAATGATAACCATGAAAAACAAACATATCAACTCATCACTTATCCAAACCAACTCAATCTGCTAAATACTAAAACAATCTCCCCCTTTGTCATTGATGGAAACATATCAACAAAAAAAACAACTTCAAACCAAAATCTCACTTTCTCAAACATTTCTCACTCTTTCCCTTTGACATCAATTGCAAAGGCTAGATACAAAACCTCAAATTCTCATTCCTCTTAGCTCCCCCTGAGATACACAATTTACTTCACAACTCTACTTATCTCCCTCTAAGTAGCTGCCACCATCATTAGTATAGATTAAGAAATATGCATAAAATTTAATGTACTAATGCACATCCACGCACATTTAAAGCCTATACCAATTGTTGAATGTGAAAGAAAACCATGAGGAGGGATGAATTAGTTTTCCACTACAACTTATAAACTTTTAAATCCTTAATTAGTTCCACTTAACTTACTTTAATCCTTTAATCATTTAAATATGTAAACATGAAAAGCACAAAAACTATCAAATACATTGAGCATCAGTTTTACATGGAAAAACCTATTAAGGGAATAACCACACAGAATATAAATTCTCAAATATATATTTACAGTGATTAAGGTGATTTTAGAAAGAAAGGCTCACTTCCTGAAGAAATAAATCTAACTACCCAAATTAGGAAGTATAAAATAAAATAGATCCACCAGGTGGTGTTCATCCACACCACAACTAAAATATCTATATATACTTTCGGGTGACTACTTCCAATAGCTAACACTTCAAAGTCAACATTTCTGTACACCACTCTTTAAACTATATCATGCATACAAGGAGACAAATCCTCTTTCATACAACCTCATCACACACACACATAGACATAAATGTACATTACTTGCACAAGTATATACATATACCACATACATTTATGAATGATTCATCCTTTATTTATATCATTCTTGCACTATAAAAGTCTCCCACTGTTGGCCAGAAAACTAATCTAACATAGATTTGAATTAGGTCAGCACTAAAGATTCTCAAAGTGGAAAGGAATGAGAACTAGACCACAACATGTCCTATCTAGGACCAAAAATATTATCATACACATTACACACCATATTTCACTCACTAAGACAATGAATTCAAGTTTAAACTCCCAAGGTCTACCAAACGTAGAGTGAGAACAACATCAAACATTGAAACCATGTCTCCAAAATTCAAACTATTGTGCCAATTGAAATGGACAAGGCTAAGGAAACTAAAAACTTCATTCCAAAAACACTCCATCATCAACCATTATGCAAAGAAATCCATATTATGTATTTTAAATTGGAAATTATATTAGTCATATTCTTACTCCGATGAATACCGATTCCACTATAATGTGATCCGAATCACAAAAATCTAAATTTTGTAACCTTCCAACAACATGTCAAAACCCCATCATCATATATTAACTATAAAGAATATGTGGAGCAATATTCTCATCACCACAATATAGAAAGCAATCACCAACACTAGCAACAACATGTTGACATCAATGAAAACCATGCCAAACAACCATACTGACTCATCACTTACCCAAACCAACTCATTCTATGCAATACTACAAAAATATACCCATTTGTAATTGATGACAACATATGAACAAAAGAAATGAGTTAAAACACAAATTTATAATTCTCAAATGGTTTCTCACTCTCCCTCTTTGACATCAATTGAAAAGGCTAGATACAAAAATCTAAATACTTATTTTTTTTATCTCCTCCTCAGATATACATTACAGCTCACAACTGCACTTAGATCCCCCTAACACGCAACCACAATCATTAGTCCAGATTAATAAATATGCATGAAATTTACTAGACTATTGCAAATCTATATGCAGTAAGCTCATATAACAATTGTTGAATATGAAAGACAACTGAGAGGGGGGTAAATCAATTGTCCATAAAAGCTTATAAAATTTAAAACCTTTAATCAATTCCACCAAACTTTCTTTAATATTTTAAGCACTAAAATATGTAAACATGAAAAATACATAAACTATCAAATATATGGAACGCCAGATTTACATGGAAAAACCTGTTAACATAAAAAAAAAATACATAGAAGATAAATTCTCAAATATATCTGAACACAACAATTAAGGTGATTTTAAACAAGAAAGGTTCACTACCAAAGAGTTCACTACCCAGATGAAGTAAGGTAAAAGGGAATAGACCTACCACTCATGCTGAACTAAAAAATAATTGAAATATTTGTAGATAAATTTGGCTTACCGCTTCCTGTATGTAACACATGAAAGTCCATAGTTTTGTAGACTACTCTTTGTCGTAAGTGGGCTAGTGTCCCTCAGAGGATTCACAACATGGTTTAACTACCTCATGTCTCTTCTATATGTCTATTGGTTGTACCAGGCATTAACAGGTTGATCTTTTGGTGAAACAACAACCACTAGTTATAAAAAGTGGTATCAGAGCTTGTTCACATGTTTGAATCACACAGGCCATGAAGAGCGATGCTGGGAGGGGGATTGTTGGAAGTGGGTCAGCATCCCTCGCAGGATTTGTGACATGGTTTAACTGCCTCCTATGTATTCTATATGTTTAGTGGTTGTATCAAGGATTAAAATATCAGTATTTTGGTGCAACGACAACCACTAGTTGTAACACTGATCTGAATTATGAATTAGATTACAATACCTGGTGTGATACCTACGGTATTTTCATTTTCAATATAAAAACAAGAAGACTGACAACAGAATTGCAAGCCAAAAAGTGATCCATTCTATTCAAAATTTGAGTTTATACAAATATGATGGATCCCAAGGGTCACTAGAATACCTTAGAAATGAAATGAAGAGTCACCATAACTTTTTTTACAAATAAACTTATTAAAACTACCAAAAAATTCAAAAAAACTATATAAAAATTTAGGCCTACTTGGAGAAGGCATAAATTTCTAGTCCTAGGTCTGATTTGTGAACCGTTTACTTTGTTGGAAAGATAATAAAAAATTGTAGACCCAAAACTAGGAAGAGAAACCAAGGTTACCCTTCCCCATAGGAGATCATCCAAGAAATTCCCCAACGACCTTCAAAAATGCAGGTTACTGAGACATAGAAAATACTGAAAAATTAGATTTCAGTATTTCCCAATTCCATCCTGATCAAACACTCTTCATATTATCTAGTAAATATAGGGTGATAGATCCACTTGAATCCATTATTTTTCCATTAGTATACAAAATAAAAACAATTTTTGAACCTTCGGAAAACCTACACTGAAACACAGACTTTTAGAGATAACCGAAAGTACATATATTAGAGATCACCAAAAGTGTTAAGTTCTAGAGGAACCCAAAAGATAAAGTGGAACCCAACAGGAGGAAACTAATAGAGGAACCTAATGAGTAGATACAGTGAAAATTGACAGAACATGCACATTGCAAACTGAAAGAAGAAAATAGTGTAACCTAAAAGACAGTCAAACTAATTTCAGAGAAAACTGAGCATTAGACACCGAAAGTCAATTACAACCCACAAAAGTGGCTCTGACTTGCACATCAAATAAAACATTCATATTCTATTTATATATATTTTTATGTTTTAAAACCATTACTTAAGGGACACCAAAAATTATTGTAAGTGTTGTAAACAATGTAACTGATTTAAAACATATAGACTAGAAGATCAAGATCAAGTTGTATACCTATGATCATAGAGTTAATATTGTTTTATGTGAAAATTAATTAGGTCAATCTATCTTATAAATAGATATTGTAATTATTCATTATTATGAATGGGAGGATGAATGAAGCCTACGAGCACATCTATGGATCAGACTGAGAGTTTCAAGAAGAAGAACAATAAAAGGTGAATTTGGTTTTCAAGAACCAAGAGCAAAGGCTATCGAGTAGCAGAGGTATTATTCAATCACAATAGGTGATACACTTATACATGTAATCTTGAATGGATCTATAATCAACAATAGGGGATGCATACACTTAGGTCAAAGTATAAATTTCTTACATTCTAACAAGTGAAGAAAAGTGTAAAAATCCTTTCAAGGAAGATGGATTTAACAATCCTATTGTAAATCTCTTAACTGAGTGCACAATAAATAGTGTTGCTAAAGATCTTAACATAGTAGACTTTAACAGGTCTCTAGAGATACTCCTAATAGGGTAGATCATCAAAAGTGACCAAATTGTAATCCTTAACCGACCCCTTCCAATCTACAGATAGTGAAGAATTTGTGGCTGTCATCCCCACCATAGTTTTTACTTCCTAATAGGAGTTTTCTACAATATCATATCTTGTGTTATGAGTCAATTAATTTTGAGAATGTTTCTATGAATGTTCACATGTTTTTTAGGTTAAAGAACTGATAAATCTTACACCAAGATAGTATAGAACATATGGTTGGTTATACAATTGATTAAATAAAGGTTAAAGGATAAAAGAGATAAAAAGTTTTAGAGGTACTCATTCACCCCTCCCTTCTTAGTACACATTTCCCATTAATTCAAATAATTGGTATTGGAGCTAGATCTCTTATTTTGAAAGCTTAAAGACTAAAGAGAAAGGATCATACAATGGAGAAGTACATACTTGACAAGAGTATTGAGAATCATAAACTAGAAATTTATATCTTCTGTGAGTAGTATAAAGAAGCTAGAATCAAGATGAGATAGGTGTTAGATGAAAGAAAGATTATGGCATCTCGCTGTAGTGAAATAGATTACCATGAGGAAGAGATACTAGATTTATTTGAGTCATCAGGATCAACTGCAAGCATTTAGCATTAGACACAATAGAAGAAAGAATCATAAGCTTAAATGAAATCAATCAACATCTGGCTGGGCAAGTGAAATCTCTGCAAATCGGTCAAGAGAGACAGATGGTAAAAATTATTGATGTCATGAACAATGCTAGACAAGATGAGAAAAAAAGAACACTAACTATTGATGACAGAAGAAAGATTACTGAAAAGCTACAAGAGAAAGAATTAGATATTCAAAGACTTACATAACACCACCATGAGATTATAAATCAAATTATTCTTATGAGTCAAGAGGCAAATAGAATGAATGTCAAACTCATTAAAAGAATAGAATCTAATAGTGAGCTAAGGGAAGAAAATGAAAATATAAAACAAGAAATAATAATTCAGCAACAACATAATGAAATTATCAAGAGAGCTGAAGAAAGCAATAAAATAATGGATGATTTTCTTGATGGACAATGAAGAGTCAACAACAACACAGGTATAGGCTATATCAAGAATGGAGAATCACCCAATCAAGCTGATCCAAAGAATCTCTATGCAAATCCAAGACCAAGAAAGCTGACATGCAATCACCATGGAAAGCAAGGCCACACAGCAAATATATGCAGGAGAAAAATAAAAGGTATTCCTAAGTCCACATCTTCATTCATAGGATTTTGTTATAAATGTAACAAGAAATGACATAAAGCTTATGGATCTAAGTCTGAGATGAAACAACCAAAGAAGGAAACCTACATGGAAAAATATTGTCCTACTTGCAAAATGAATGTGCACACAATTCTTAAATGATGGAAAAATAAAAGGCAAGCATGTAAGGCTAAAGGCCAAGAAATTGCCTATCAATCGAAAAGAGTCGGTAACTAGTATGTATGGGATTACAACACATGGAAAAATTATACATCATGTGGAAGATTTGGTCAGATTGCTGCAAACTATATGAGATAGTGGACAAGAAATTATAGAGGCTGGACTAACCCCAGAATGGCATGCTTACACTGTCATAAAGTTGGTCATCTCAAGAAATACTGCAGAGACCGAATGAAAGAGACCATCACCTTCCCCAATGGAAATACCGTTGAAGACATTTGGAAGATGAGAAACAAAATGTGGAAGAAAGCTACTAACATTGATGAAGCTTGACCAATAAATGCAATTGGTGACACCCTATCCAATGGATCTAGTGATATCACCACCCCCACCTAAGAAGAACAAGTATGGAACTGCATTACACCAAGTTGTATTTTACATCAGTTCCATAATATGTTGATGAAATGCCAAATTAGCATAAGTAAAGATGCATCATGGTATTAATTGTTAAAATCTATAAAAACTAATTCATCAGGTAATACATACTGCAATCCATCGGTGTACATTCCAAGCTTAATTGTCTACACTTACCGAGAATCATCGGTTAACACATAAAAGTAAAAGTTGCTAGGGAAAACCGAGATCTCTCGGTAATCAAGAGAGTTGACAAGTTGTCTTTACAATACACCAAAACTCATCGGTAAATGTAACAAGTTAGATGACTACCCTGAAACATCACATTGTCACCAAAAGGGAAGTTAGTGTATAAATCAATAACTCTGGCTTTACACACCGAGGAGTTGTTGAGCATTAATGACTTGAATTAGGGAAAAAGTCTATAAAAAGGTGACGGAAGGGTTTCATTTCTCACGTACAATTTGAGCGAAGGGATGAGAGAAAAAATAGAGCAAGAAGAGACAACATTGCAGAGTGACTCCAACTTGTTACAAAGCACTCCAAGAAGATCATTTGCAACTACAGAGGTTGAACTAAGTACAAAGCATAACTACGAACTATGTTCATCTTGTGCTGAAAGCCCTAAATGTCTGAAACAATGGCTACGACTTCAAGAACCACTAAACTGAAGAGCATCAAGAAAGATAAGGTCAAACTTATCAAGAACAGTGCATGTGATGAACCACATTATACGATATTCCCAGAGGTTGCATCACAACCCAAAAATTTTGGAGCATTCTTGCGAATACCAGCTAGGGTTTTTCTTGTCGAAGATGTACAAGCATACATACACTGCAAGACTGCAGAAATTGGTGACCTGGAGGTTGAAAAAACTTTTAAGAAGCTATACAAAGATGGTGGATCTATTAAAGATGAGGACAAACACATCGAGGTGAAAGGGCTCACAAATTCCCTATTGTTCCCAAAGGTATTCAAGACTGAGTGGATTCAATTAGTATTGAGCTAGATCCACATCCATAAGTAATGGATAGATGAGCCTAAAAAAATAACATGAGATATTATTCATGCAGTCACCGGTTATCCTATAACTGAAAAGGTAAAAGCATTAAAGCATCCAACCAAGGCTTAAGTTGAGAATAATATAGGGGCTACATGGGATGGAAGAGGACTAAGAGTACCCACCATCACTGATGAGGAAATGAAATTTGGAGCATGTTTCCTAGGATACAAGTTCTTTCAAACTAGCATGATGAACAACATAGCATCTAGAGTAGTGGATACATCATATAAGATTGTAAAGAAAGGAACTCAGTTGGATCTCTCAGAACTTCTACTCAACTAGTTAGAAGAAAAATTGAAGACAATTAGAAATGCAAAGACAAATTCATGTAAGTTTGGTTCACTTATCATGTGCATACTCTTTTACTTCCAAGAATCCTTTCCATAAATAGGAAATGTGAAATGGGATACAACTAGACCTGTCACCATATAGATCAGTGAGTTTATAAAATCACTGGGAGATAATTTTGAGTCAGACATGGATGAGTACTTTACTGTATTCAAGGAGAGAATGCAAAAAAGAGTAAGGATCCCTGAGAAATTAATTGAGAAATTGTAGATAGATATATGTTTCATGGTAGACATAGACCACACATACATCAAGTCTATTATACCAAGAATAGCATGGTTACAACCACTTGACTATGAAGTGAACATAGATCAATCATATGAAGCAACTTATGCATTAATAGATGAGCCAAATGACAAATCACAACCCCAGTTCGACACTTATGAAGAAGCCAAAGAAAGAATCAAAATTGGCTTGGTTGTAAAGAAGATAGACATGAAGAATGTTAGGAATAAGGTGTCTCAACCTTGTATATTTCCTTACATTTGATATTTTCCAAATGTTGGCACTTTGGACAATGTGTAAGGTAATCATGACTGAAACGGTTATGATGGATTCCTATGACGGTCATTAATATTTGTAAGAGCTAATTGTGGAAGATTTGATGATGGGTGAAGACATGCAAGACATGTGTAAACTGATCATGTTGAGTACTGTACACTCTTCTGCAAAAAAAATTTGGGTTCCTATTTTCTCAGAGAATGGTAAAACCCTAATATGACTATCTTTGGAAGTTTCCCTAAAAAGGGAAGCGCGTGATATAAGCATTTTTTGGGGTTGCAAATCTGTGTGAGAATTTAGTGTATTGTTGGAACATTTTTTATGCTGCCACAATTGTCTTCAAGTGTCGATTATCTCCTGAAAGAACTTGTATTGCAAGTGTATTGTAAACAGTAATAGTTTTGATTAATACATTATGCAAGTTTTGGGGTGCTAGGGTTTTTTACTGAAAGATTTTCCCCAGGGTAAATCATTGTGTCATTCTCATTTTTATATGTATGGATGTTATTGTATTATCATTCTGTAAATGCTAAGGGTTAAATCTAAATTTGCAAGATCCTCTTCTCAGGAGTTTAGCGTAGGGAACTATTTTTTGCACACTTAGTTTCCTTTTAGTTGGTATTAGATCCTAGCCAGTTTTGGTTCTATTTTTTAGGGTACGAGTTTTTTGAGATAATCTCCAGTTCAATGGGAGTATTGTTGCAGAGTATTCTTAACCTTATTATAGGAAGAGATGGTAGGTTCTTCATATAGTAGAATGGAGGTGGAAAAGTTCAATGGCACAAACTTTGAGTTGTGGAAACTCAAAATGGAAGACATGCTCGTAGACCATGATGTATGGGAGGCAGTTGATAATGATATCAAATGAGTAAACATACCTCAAGTAGATTGGGATCTCAAGGAACAGAAAGCTAAGGGTCTCATTAGACTCTGTCTAGCAGATTCTGTTCTCCTAAATGTTCTCGATGAGAAGACCACAAACAAATTGTTAACACAGCTTGGGTCTGTGTATTAGGACAAGTCCTTGGTGAAAAGATTGTTCCTAAGAAAGAAGTTGTATTCTCTGATAATGGAGGAAGGAGGATCTATTGTAGATCACCTGAACGCGTTTAACATGTTGATTGCATAGTTGACATCAACTAGTGTCAAGTTGGAGGAGGAGGATCGATGTTTGACCCTGCTATGTTCCTTTCTAGATTCATGGGACCATCTTGTGATGGCTCTGGGAGTACTATTGTCACTTTCCAAATGGATGATGTGGTGTCTTCCTTGTTATCTAGAGAGATGCAAAGAAAGACTTTCGATTCAACTAAGGAATCCCTTGTTGTTCATGGTAGATCCAAAGACAGAGGAAAGAAAAATAACAATAAGTTTGAAAAGGGTAGATCCAAATCCCGTGGGAAATCTAAGACTCCTAGAAAGTCTAAGGTAACATGTTGGAATTGTGGTAAGACTGGGCACTTCCATAAGGATTGTAAAGAGCCAAAGAAGAAGAAGAAAAGCCCAGATTTAGATTCTAAAAAATATCAGGAAGATGGTGATGCTTTTGTCGCATCCTTGGCCACTCATGCATCTAAAGATGTGTGGCTGATTGACTCGGGTGATTCTTTTCACATGACCTCTCATCGAAGTTGGTTCTCAAAGTATGAGGAGTTTGATGGTGGAATGGTGTATATAGGTGATTATTCTCACCTAGAGATAGTTGGACAAGGAAGAGTCACTATCAGATTCCCTGATGGAGGAGTAAAGGGGATCAACACGGTAATGCACATCCCAAGTTTGGCATGAAACCTGTTATCTGTACGTATGTTGAATGATGCAAGTGTGCAAGTTGTTTTTTTGAAAGATGGATGCAAGATGATTAGAGGAGCTATAGTTCTCATGAAAGGTACTAGGAGAGGTACCCTGTTTCAGCTGGATACTTGCACTTCATAGTGCAATAGTTCTTCTGTCTCAAGGAAGAGAGCAGCAGTCACTTCATCTTCACCATCTGAACCAGCAGTGGAGAAGTTTATGGTAATGGGTTCCGATGGTAGTGTAGCAAGTATACGCAAGGGTGATAACACTTTGGAGGGCAAACTTCCTACATAAAAGACAATGTTGTGGCATATGAGATTTGGCTACATTGGTGAGAAGGGTCTCAGAACCCTAAAAAATAAAAACCTTGTTGAGGGGTTAAATGATTGTAGTCTCAAGTTTGACTTCTATGAACACTATGTTTATGGTAAGAAAAATTGTGTTAAGTTTTACTCCATTTCTCACAAGTCTTCTAGTATTTTGGATCTTATCCAGTCAGATGTGTTTGGTCCTATTAAAGTTCCTTCACTCTTCAAATCTATATATTTTGTATCTTTTATAGATTATTATAATAGAAGGACATGGATTTATTTCCTTAAAAGCAAGACACAAGTTTTTAGTCGGTTCAAGGAATTAAAAGCTCTCGTAGAGAATTAGACTGGTAAAAGAATTAAGTGTGTGAGAACTGACAATGGTAGTGAGTTTTATTCGACAAATTTTGAATAGTTCTATAAATAATGAGGGATCGAGAGGCATAAGACAACTCCTTATACCCCACTCCTAAATGAAGTTGTAGAAAGAATGAATAGGACATTGATGGAGAAGGATAGGAGTATGCTTGGTGGAGCTGGCCTCAAACAAAGGTTTTGGGCTGAAGCTGTGGCCACTTCTTGCTATCTGGTTAACAAATCTCCTACATCATCTCTTATTGGTAAGACACCCATGGAGATGTGGTCTAGTAAGAAGCCTTCAGTTAGACATCTTCATGTTTTTGGTTGTGAAGATCATGCACATGGGCCTAAGGAGAGAAGATCTAAGTTGGAAAATAAGGCTGTAAAATGTATCTTCATCAGCTATAGTGTTGGTGTGAAAGGATACAAGCTTTGGGATCTTGTGATTGGTAAGTTGTTGTTTAGTAGAAATGTTATTTTTAGAGAGATAACACCTTCTCCTATTTTTCTACAGCCAGATGAAAAAGAAATGAAAGAAGATGTTGTTCAATTGCATGCTACCCTTGAGAAGATTGAACAGAGAGACCATGATGCATCTGATGATGAGGAGAGCTCTAGAAGCTCTAAAAATTTAGAAGAAGGGGTAGAACAACCTCAACCTCAGCCCTTGAGGAGATCCACAAGAGAAAGAAAGCAACCATAGAGGTTTGGATTTTCTATGTTAGATTCCAGTTGTGCTTATGCCTTGATTACAAACACTGATGAGCCTAGATCTGTGAAAGAGGCTATAGGTATGGAAGATGCATGTTTTGGACTAAGGCCATGGATGATTAGATGGATTCATTAGAGAAGAACAAAACTTGGGACCTAGTACCTTTGCCTAAAGGACGGAAACCTATTGGAAGCAAATGGGTGTTTAAGAAGAAATTCTCTGTAGATGGTAGTGTTGAGAGGTATAAGGCCATATTGGTTGCAAAGGGGTATTCAAAGGTGGAGGTAATTGATTATGGTGAAATATTCTCTCTTGTTGCAAAGCTTATGTCCATTAGATTTTTGTTATCTCCAGCGGCATCATATGATTTAGAGGTAGAACAGATGGATGTGAAGATAGCTTTCCTTTATGTTGATTTGGAGGAAGAGATCTATATGTCACAACCTAAGCACTATATTCAGAAAGGTAAAGAGTCTTTGGTTTGCAGATTAAAGAAGTCTCTATATGGTTTGAAACAATCTCCTAGGATGTGGTGCCTTAAATTTGATGCCTTTGTGTTGTCAATTGGTTTTCTGAGATCTAAATCAAATCATTGTGTTTATTTCAAAGTTGACAATGATCACCTCCATATTATTGCATTATATGTTGATGATATGTTGTTGATTGGGAAGGGTATGGGTATGATTTCTGATTTTAGGTCTTAGTTGTCAGCACAGTTTAAGATGAAAGATCTAGGGGCAGCCAGGTATAGTCTAGGTATGAAATTAGGAGAGATAGGTCTAACAGAAAACTTTGGTTGAGTCAGAGTAAGTATGTGAAGACTGTGTTGGACAGGTTTAGCATGGAAGATTGTAGACTATTGTGTGTTCCTATTTCTATGGGAACAAAGTTATCTATGGATGATTATCCAAAATCTCCTAGTGAGGTGGAGGACATGAGAAAAGTACCTTATGCGAGTGCAATTGGCAGCCTTATGTATACTATGGTCTGTACTAGACTAGACATTGCCCAAGTAGTGGGAGTCCTGAGTCGGTTTATGGCTAAACCTGGATGGGTACATTGGGATGCAGTTAAGAGAGTATTTATATATTTGAAGGGTACATCAGAGTATTCCATATGCTATCATGGAAAATCTTCTAGAGCTCTGTATTCAGTTTGTATTCATGGGTTTGTGGATTAAGATTGGGCAGGTGACATGGACAACATGAGATCCACTAGTGCCTATGTGTTAACTATGTTTGGTGGTGCCATCAGTTGGATGAGTAAGCGATAACCTATGGTCACTTTGTCCATGACAAAAGCATAGTACATGGTAGCTACTCATGCTTGTAAGGAATCCATTTGGCTTAGGAGACTGTGTTTGGATGTTGGTGTTGATGCAAGACAGATTACAATTTGTTGCAACAGTCAGAGTGCTATTTTCCTTGTAAAGAATCCAACTTTCTGTGCCAGAACGAAGCACATTGATGTGCAGTTTCACTTTGTGAGAGATGGTAGAGGATGGAAAGGTAAGTTCGGAGAAGGTAGATACAGTAAAGAATGTTGAGGATGCATTGATAAAACCTGTGAGCACAACAAAGTTTAGATGGTGTTCAAAGTCTATGGGCCTCTTGGCCTATAGCAATTAAATCTTGTTATTTCCTTTGGCTCTTACAAGGTGTTCGAAAAGTGGGAGAATGTTAGGAATAAGGTGTCTCAACCTTGTATATTTCCTTACATTTGATATTTTCCAAATGTCGGCACTTTGGACAATGTGTAAGGTAATCATGACTAAAACAGTTATGATAGATTCCTATGACGGTCATTAATATTTGTAAGAGCTAATTGTGGAAGATTTGATGATGGGTGAAGACATGCAAGACATGTGGCAACTGATCATGTTGAGTACTGTACACTCTTCAGAGAATGGTAAAACACTAATACGGCTGTCTTTGGAAGTTGTCCTAAAAAGGGAAACGCATGGCATAAGAGGTTTTTAGGGTTGCAAATCTGTGTGAGAAGTTAGTGTATTGTTGGAACATTTTTGATGCTGCCAAATTTTTCTTCAAGTGTCGATTATCTCCTGAAAGAACTTGCATTGAAAGTGTATTGTAAATAGTAATAGTTTTGATTAATACATTGTGCAGGTTTTAGAGTGCTGGGGTTTTTTACCGAAAGGTTTTCCCTAGGGTAAATCATTGTGTCATTCTCATTTTTATATGTATGCTTGTTATTGTATTATCATTCTGTAAATGCTAAGGGTTGAATCTAAATTTGCACGATCCTCTTCTCTGGAGTTTAGCATAGGGAACTATTTTACGCACACTTAGTTTCCTTTAAAAGAAGGATAAAATGGTCAAGAATATGAAGAAAATACTATTGGTAACAGAAGAAGAAACTGAATAGGAAGAAGAAGCTGAACAAAAGGAAGAGACCCATTGATGAAGCTGTAGAGGAGCATGACTTCATGGCCATAGAGTCAGATTCACCACCTCCTCCACCAGCTAAGAAACCAAGGACTACTACTACTACTACAAAGACAAGAAGTCAAACAACAAAGAACACAATTCCTTCACCTCTAAAGAAAGGTCAAGTAAGGACCTATAAGAGGAAAACTGAAACTCAATAAAGAGGGCCAACAAAAAGAAGAAAGTTGATTATAACTAAGGACATTGAGGAAACCCAACAAGATGAGGGTGTAGAAGCTGAGAGGAGTAAAATTCCAGAGAAAATTGATGAATTATGTGAATCTATTGAAGAAAGAGGAGGCCTCACCAACACAAAGATTAGGAAATGGATAACACTAGCGTCTGAGAACTAGAATAAGGTAGAAGAGGAAGTAATAAAGACAATGATAAAATTTAAATATGTTCAAATGCAATTTGATGACAAGATGCCCAAGGAGTTGAATGAAAGAGTATCCGCAAGATGTTCATATGCATTGAAGAGTGAGAAAGAGATAAGGGAAAGGGTACTTGTTTCTCTCATGCCTCCTGAATCTTAAAATGAGGAGATAAAAGAAATGTTAGAGAAACATGTTAAAACTTCTCACCAGAATTATGAGCTTATAAAGCTCTACAGGGTAGGCTCATAGAAATTTAAAAGGAAAGAAATTAGAAATGGATTAAGATACTCAACATACCATTTCAAGAGGCAACCCCAAAAAAATATTTACCTCAGACCGATGAAAATCAAAGTAAGAAGATGCCCGAGCATATCCTGATAAAAGAAACTGATGATGTCACAACAGTTGAATTAGACAAGGAAGAAATATACACCAAAGACAAAAAGAATATGGATGTTTCAGATGAGACATGGCCAGACACCGCTATCTACAACATTATCGACAATACAATCATTGATATTACCGATGATCTAGCAGAAGAAATACTAAAAGATGAAGATGTCACTATTGACAAGGACAAGACCCACAAATATGATACTACAATTGACACTTCATAGGTCAACATACTAGGAAGCATGCCAATATTGATACAAGCCATTAATATACTATAGCAAAAAGATAAATCACCTACCAGAGATTCAATCATTCCCAATAATCTAGGAGATGAAGGAAAGAAAGACAACACCGATGACCAGAATGTCATCAGAGACACTCAAAATGTAACTGATACTAACAAGGTTACAAAAGGATATTCAAAGCAAATAGATGGAGATAATAATGAAAAGGATACACAGACAAAGGAAGATGAATTGCATAAGGATACCAATGAAGGAGCTAAACCAAAAGATGGCACTCCTGATGAAACTGAAAAAGTTGTTACAGATAAAGTCAAGGTTGATGTGGAGATATCCACTCAAAACCAACAAGATGACACTGAGGTACAATAGTCAAAAAGAGGCAACACCCCCAATCACTTCATCCAGCACAACAGACAAAGCTTAAAAGTTGGCTATGGTTCTACATTCAAGTGCAACTCAAAAGAAGAAGAAGAAAACCGAGAAGACTAAGTTGGACGTCACTCTAGATTAGATAATTGAGATACCCAAATGTGACCCAACTACACTAGACTATGAAGCACTAAAAGAGTACAGTGAAATATGCCAAAGGAAGGCACTACAGGAGAAGCTAAGAAAGGAGAACGTAGACTCCATGGTACTAGAGACAACTAGGTACATCTTGAATTAGATTGTACCCAATATTGATGTTGATCACAATAAATCTTTCCTTGATCAACTAGCCACTCTTACCAAGGCCATTACAATGCAAAAATTGATGCAGAAAAGGCAATTAAGGAGAGAACAGAGAAAAAATATCAGTACAAACTTATTGATAAGATGAACCAAGAAGTGGTAGAAAACAAGGTAAAGCTTTCAGAATTAACAAGTGAATTAAATCCAATGATTGCTAAAGCTATTTCCTTAATACAACAATTGAGAAATTCACTAAGGACCATAGTGATAAAATAGAAAGTTATATTTCGATCTAGCTACAAGTGCTAAAGGCTTAACCATCGATGACAAAGCAATAAAGTTGCATTATGAGAAAATTGTTGAGATCAAACGGTTAAGACAAAAACTATGGGAAGAAGAAATAAAATTTAGAGAAGAGGTCACCAACCTCCATGCTCAACTTCTAACAAGTCTTACACTTCTTCAAAAACATATCATTTCAGCAAGGGAACTGATAGCCACCCCTGAGATGTCTGTAGCAGACAACATCTACGATTTGCATGAAACTATCACACTCGAGAACATGGCTCTAGACAACCTAAAAGAAAAATGGGAGAAGATGATGGAGGACATGAAGTCCTCACACTCTCATATTTTTTATTAGCTATAGGTATACACATTTTCCCTAACTATCAAAAAAGGGGGAAATAATGATATGTATAGATGGGAAACTATACAGTAAAAAAAGAAGAGGAAAAATAATGATATGATATGATATATACAGTATAAGGCAAAAAGGAATAGAGAGTCATGTACATACACTTATACTATACCAGCATATGCATAGGGGGAGTCATGAAATGACTAAGGAATATATATGGTGTACATACTAAACATTTTGTTAGTATTTTACACATATCAGTTTTTGATACTAATGTCAAAGGGGGAGATTGAAGACATTATTTTTCCATTAGTTAAAAAAAGGAAAATAGTTTTTGAACCTTCGGTAAACCTACACCAAAATATAGACTTTGAGAGATCACTGAAAGTACAGATATTAGAGATCACCGAAAGTGTTAAGTTCAGGAGGAACCCGACAGATAAAGTGGAACTTGACAAGAGGAAACTGATAGAGGAACTCGATGAGCAGATACAATGCAAACTGAGAGAATAAGAACAGTGCAAACCGAAAGAAGAAAACAGTGCAACCTGAAAGATAGTCCAACTAATTTCAGAGCAAACCAAGCATGAGACATAGAAAGTCAGTTACAGCCCGCAAAAAGTGGATCTGAATTCCACATCAAATAAAATATTCATATTCTATTTATAGAGTTTTGTTTTGTTTTAAAACCATTACTTAAGGGACATGAAACATTATTGGAAGTGTTTTAATCAATCTAACTGATTTAAAACATATATACTAGAAGATCAAGGTCAAGTTGTATACCTATGATCATAGAGTTAATATTGTTTTATGTGAAACTTAATTATGTCAATCTATCTTATAAATAGATGTTGTAATCATTTATTATTATGAATGGGAGGATGGATGAAGCCTACGAGCACATCAATGGATCAGACTGAGAGTTTCAAGAAGCAGAAAAAAGGTGAATTTGGTTATCAAGAACCAAGAACAGAGGCTACCGAGCAGCAGAGGTATCATTCAATCATAATAGGTGTACACTCATACATTTAATCTTGAATGGATCTATAATAAGCAATAGGAGATTACATACACTCAGGTTAAAGTGTAATTTGCTTACATTCTAACAAGTGAAGCAAAGTGTAAAAATCCTTTCAAGGAAGGTGGATTTAACAATCCTATTGTAAATATTTTAATTGAGTGCACACTAAACAGTGTTGGTAAAGCTCCTAACAAAGTAGAATATAACAGGTCTCCATAGATACTCTTAACAGGATAGATCATCAGAAGTGATCAAATTGTAAGCCTTAATTGGCCCCTTCCAATCTGTAGATAGTGAAGAATTTGTGGGTGCTATCCCTACCATAGTTTTTGCTTCCTAACATGAGTATTCTGTGATATCATATCTTTTGTTATGAGTCAATTACTTTCATGAATGTTTCTATGAATGTTCACATGTTTGTAAAGTTAAATAATCAATAAATATTACACCAAGATAGTATATAATAGATGGTTGGCTATACAATTGATTACATAAAGGTTAAAGGATAAAAGAGATAAAAATTTGTAGAGGTATTGATTCACCCCTCCCCTCTCACTACACACTTCCTATTAATTCCTTGACACCTCTTTCATACAATCTCATTGTGCGTGTGTTCCCACACACACACACACACACATACACACAAACAAACATTCATTGTACTCACATAAGTATATGCATATGCCACACACATTTATGAATGTTTCATCCTTTATTTATATCATTCTTCCAATTGCAGAGTCTCCCACTATTGGCCAGGTAAATAACTAAACACACTTTTAAATTAGGTCAGCACTAAACATTATTGTGGTGGAAAGGAATGAGAAGTGGACCACATAACACCTTATCTGGGACTAAAATATTATCATAAAAAATAAATATCATCTTGCATTCAATATGACAAAAAATTAAGTGTAATTACCCAGGGTTAGACAAACCTAGAGTAGGAACACTATCAAACATTAAAACCATGTCTCTAAAATTCAAACTCTCAAGCCAAGAGAAATGATTGAAGCTAAGGATATTAAAACCTTATTTCCAAAACCAAACCATTAAAAACCATTATGCAGAGAAATGTCAAGTATGCATTTCACATAGAAGGTACTCTCAGTCACAATGTTACTCAGATGAATTCCAATTCCACTATTATATGATTTGAAGCATAAAGCCTTGAATTAACTGGCATCAAACACCTTCCAATAACATGAAAAAACCTCATCGTCATATATGTAACATAAAGAATATGTAGAGTAATATTATCAAATCCACTGCACATAAAGAAGTCACCAACAACAACATATTGACATCAATGAGGACCATTTGAAACAACCATACTGATTCATCACTTATCCAAACCAACACATTTTTCTCAATACTAAAACATTAATTACACTAGTAGAACTACCAAAAGTAGATGCATCTAGCGTAAAAAAACTTTCTATCCGAGATCCTTTAGCTCTCATCAAGATCCTTCTTATGTCTAAAATGAAAACAAACTTTTCAATGTCACATTCATTTAAAAATAATTAAAATTTGGTATTGAAATTAAATTTATCAGATGTTTCAGAATATGAAAAATATTATCAAGAATATTAATCCTTCCATCATTGAAACATAATTTTACTTTTCCCTTATGAATAATATTGTTGATGCTATTATCACCAAGGAAACCATCTCCCCATTATAAGATTTGCAGGTATAAAACCACTCCTTTGTTAGTAATCATGTGGTAGGAGAATTAAACTAAGAATCATTACTAATATTATTAGCTAAAAGAAATAAAACATTAGAATTATTATCGAATAATTGTTTTTTTTGAGGAATAAACATTATTCTTCTTAAATTTACATTCCTTCACATTTTCTCTTTCACCAACATTCCAACAGTTTTGTCATCCCAAAGATTTTAGAGCACCCTTTAGACTCTTCTTCCATTTTAAACCCTTTATACCATTTCTCTTTTGACCTATCATACACATGAAATGAATATTTGGAGCCATCATATATAGACATTAACCCATTTCTTTTGAAAGAAGTGTATAAAAATCTTATCCATCTTTTGCTTTGCATTATCACTACTAGTTAAAATAACTTTTTTTTTTCAAGATTCAAGAAAAGAATAAAGAAACAAGGTACATTTATCTTCATCTTCTATCTTAACAACTATTAATTCTATCTAACTCATTGTTAAGTTAAATCTATTTAAATGATGTTCAATTAAAATTCCATATTTCATTTTTAAAGAATACAACCATATTTTGAGATATGCTTTATTAAGAAAGATTTTAGTTTAATAGTAATCACCTATCCTCTTCCACAATATGCATACAAAGTCCTTTGTGGATGCATTCAAAGGAATGAAATTATAAGGCATAATCGAATGGTTCCACATGCCTTATTGTCTAACTTCTTCCAATCTTAATTACACATTGAATTGATATATTTGAGTCTATGAAACTCACAATCACTGATATCCCACTTCCAAGAGATACCCCATCTTTAATTTCCACATCTATAACTATTTATATTTGAGTGTCTCAATATCTTGGCAAGAGGTAGTTCTCATGGTTTACTATCCTCTTAAAAAATATGCAAATAAACACAAACAAAATATCCCACTATAGAAAAAAATCCTTCAAAACTTAAAAGAAGCATTTGTCCCCCTCTGAGTAGAGCTATTGGCTCTTATACCAAGTGCTGAAAAAAAGGTAACTAAAGCTATAATAATGACTTATGTATGTGTATTCAAATGTAAAAATAAAATTACCAACTTGAGACTGAATGCTTAGATGTTTGATGTTCATAAAAAAAACAAATGACAAGAGACAAAATTTATATGGTGAAATTATATCAAGAAAATTTCCACAAATGAAACAGGGAATATATTATTAATATTTACAAAGAAATATATAGAAATATATTTCACTACTATCCTCCCTTCACAATTCAAAAATACCCTATTATTTTCAAGAACTCAACATAATACTACTGTCTCATGCATCCAAATTTAACAAACGTATGAAGGAAACGAATTATGGTATCCCAAAATAAGAAGGAAAAAACCATTTATGAAAACTCATGCCTAAGATAATGGACAACTAGTAGGATTTATAATAAAATAATATAAGTTGTGTGACTTCATCTTAGACATCAACTCATAGCTACTCAACCCTTTTGATTTTTGGATACTCTATAACTCCTTAATGACTCTTTTGATCAAACAACAAATAACCTTTCAACTTCAAAACTAGAGGACCCAACTCACATCAAAAGTGAATTATTAAGAAGTATCATTGACACATGTTCACTTATTAAAGATGAAATTACATTATTTTATATAATAAAAATATTAAATACTTTTCCTCTCATAACTCTAAGAACACTAAGCAACATGGAGACTTGTAAATGACATAGTAATGTAAATTTTTAATGTCACATATACTTACACTGAAGGTGTTCCCTTATTTGGTGTGAAAGAGATTATTTTACAATCTAATAGTTCATAACATCGTAGAATAATGGATTACCATCAGAGCATCTTGCCCCATTGGAAATTTTTGTGAATATTCTTTTTACTAATTTTATTGATTTATATCGTGAGTGTCCATCGATCTTTGTATGACATACACCATTGGCAAGGCAATCCAAAAGATCCTCATTGTTTGTAACTTTTTATTTTTCATCGTCGGTTTATTGTTCATGCAATTTTTTTTATGTTTTCATCTACAATTTTTCCTTTTTCATTATTCATCATTTCTTTCCTTTTATTTTTGTAAAGAATACAGAATCACTCTATATTCTGGAAACTACTCACACATAAAATACTCTGTATTCAGCAAATAATTAAAATCCCCAAAAATAGGGCAGAGCATAAACATGAACAGAATTGGAGATGTGCAAGCTTTCTTCTTGCTTCTATTAATTTGAAAATTACTTCTACAACTGAAATAAACTTACAGCTATCTGGGGCTGCATACAAAATACTTTGAGCTTCTCAATGCTCTTACAAAATGTCTGGAGCAATCACTACTTAACAAGACAATAAAATTACAACTGCTGTTGTAAAATCAAGTCTCTGATAAAATAGAGCATGTACAAAATAAACTAATTTGCTGCTGCTGCAAATAAGTTTCTTATATCTCTATTGAAAGAATAAAGATATTCTTTGCTTTATAAGTAATTGTTGTCCAAATAAGAAATCAGATTCGAACTTATCTTTCAAAGTCCACATAAAATCAGATTTGAAAATATCTTCTAAAAGTCTTCACAAAATCTGATTTACTCTTATTAGAAAAACAATGAAGAATAAGAAAGTCAACAAAAGAGGCTCAAGGAAAATCAGATTTAATTCTGAAAATCCAACACTCCCCCATTGTCTTGAGCTGACAAAACAAGATCATGCTTGATCCAAAAGAACTACACCCGGATTTCTCCTTAGGTGCTCAAAACTTGCAATGTTCAAAGGCTTGGTGAAAATATCTGCTAGCCACTGCTCCGATTTGCAAAAATCCATTTTTATTTCATCATTATCAACTAATTCTCTAATGAAATGATACCTGATTTCAATGTGCTTGCTTCTTCCATGAAACACGGGATTTTTAGACAAAGCTATTGAGGAAATATTGTGGTTCCATCCTCTTGTTCTTCCTTCAATTATGCCAAGATCCTTCTCAAACAAATAGCTTGACATGCTGCTACATTTGCTACTATATGTTCATCCTCTACTATAGATTGAGAAACTATGGGTTGCTTCTTAGAAGCCCATGAGATTGCACCTTAACCCATGTGAAAGACATATCCGGAAGTGCTCTTCCGATGATCCAAACTCCCTGCCCAATCACTGTCTGTGTAACTAATAAATCCAAAATCATTTGCTGCACTATACAAAATACCATATCCTTTGGTGCCATTCACATACCTTAGGATTCTCTTTCCCGCTTGCCAATGGGAGTCCTTTGGAGTTTCCATAAATCTGGAAATCAAACTTACTACATGCATAATATCCGGTCTAGTTGTTGTTAAATACATCAAACTTCCAACCAAGCTTTTAAATAAAGTTAGATTCACATTGTTGCTGCAATCATTCTTGCTTAGCTTTAGACCTACCGTAGTTGGTGTTGGGGCAGCCTTACTATTCTGCATTAGAAATATCTCCAAGATTTGATTTGCATATATTTCTTGAGAGATAAAAATTCCATCATGCATTTGTTTTACTTCTATGCCTAGAAAATATCTCAAGAGACCTAAGTCTGACATTTCAAACTCTCTTTCCATGGCCTCTTTAAAATCAGCAATGAGGAAATCATTATCCCAAGAAAAAATTAAACCATCAACATACAAGACAACAATTAAAATATTACCATTTGCTACCTTCATGTAAAGAGTGGGCTCACCATCACTTTTACAAAAGCCATTGCTCATCAAATATGAGTCAATTCTGCTATACCATGCCCGTGGAGCTTGCTTAAGCCCATAAAGAGCCTTCTTCAACCTGTACACTTTAACTTCATGACCCAAAACTTCATAACCAGGTGGCTACTCCACATAAACCTCTTCTTTCAATACTCCATTCAAGAAGATGGATTTCACATCCATTTGATATACCTTCCATTCGTGTTAGGCTACAATTGCTATGACAGCACACACGGTTTCCATTCTAGCAACAGGGGCATAGGTTTCATCATAGTCTCTACCAAACTGTTGTTTATACCCCTTGACCACCAATCGAGCCTTATGCATATCTTTTTTTCCTTCAGCATTGCTCATGGTCTTGTAGACCCACTTAACTCCAATAACTTTCTTGTTAGGAGGTAAATTAGTGAGCTCCCATGTTTCATTTCTTTGAATTGCATCTATTTCCTCATCCATGGCCTTGCACCATTTTTCTTCTTTTTCAGCATCCTCAAAATAAATTGGATCACTATGAGAAAATAATGCAAAATTTATATTTTCATTAAATTCATTTTCATACCTTTCATCTTGGTAAATCTCCCTTAGACTTTTGGTCTTTCGTGGCACTAGGGAGCTGAGAGTGGGATCACTACTCTTAGTATTGCTACTGCTGGTCTCTGCTGGGCCAATTTTCTGCCTTCTGGAGATTTCTATATCTATTGTTATATCATATTTTTGTTCATTAACATCATCATATTCAGCAATAATTGGCACTTTACTTGAAGTTCTTGATGATGTGTCCATTGAGCCATCCCATGACTCATTCTCAATGAACTCCATGTCTCTTGAAATGATAATCTTTTTGGTGACTAGGTTATACAATCTGTATGTCTTTGAATCAAGACTGTATCCTACAAAGACACACTTCACACCCTTGTCATCCAACTTTTTCCTTTTCTCCTTTGGCATGTGTGCATATGCTACACACCCTAACACTCTCAAGTGTTCAACCGTCCATCTATGCTTTGCCCATACTTCCAATGGAATCTTGTCATGGACTAACTTTGTAGGAATTCTATTTATTAAATAAATATCTATTGCTATAGTCTCTCCCCAATATTCAATTTGGAGTCCTTTTTCTTTCATCATACTTCTTACCATCTCAACGGTGGTCCTATTCTTTCTTTTAGTCACTCCATTTTTCTGCGGAGTATAACTGGCTGTTAGCTCCTTCTTTATGCCATTCTGCTTGCAAAATTTCACATAAATATTGGAGGTATATTCCCCCCCTCTATCTAACCTTAGGACTTTCAAATTGTGTCCACTTTTTTTTTAGCCTGGGCTTTAAATTCTAAAAACTTATCAAAAGCTTCAGATTTATTTTGCATAAAATACACCCATGTTCTACGACTGAAATCATCTATGAAGGTCATAAAATAATTACTCCCCCCAATGGAAGTGATTTGCATATGGCCAACTAAATCAGTATGCACCAATTCTAATGGTCCTCTCACACTTCTAGAGTTTCTAGAATTAAAGGGAAGCCTATGTTGCTTACCCAAAATGCAAGCCTCACACTTGCTATTGAACTCTTTAATACATGGCAAATCATCTACCATTCTTTTCTTGGACAATAAACTTAAACCAAAAAAGCCAAGATGTCCATACCTTAAATGCCATAGTTTGGAGGGGTCTTCAATCACAATCTTGAACGCTGATTGTTGTACTGTTGTACATGCTTTCTTGAGAGATGCAACTGCTGAAATTGAAGAGAAACACATTTCTATCTTCAATAGAAATATTTGATTCTTTATCATTTGGACTACTGCAATAATTTTTGTACTCCCATCCTTATCATAAATGACACATTGGTCATTCTCCAACAACACTTTATATCTATTTTTAATGAGCTGTCCAACACTCATCAAATTGTGCTTTATCCCTGGGGCAAAGTAAACATTCTGAATTTCTTATTTCTCACCTTGCTTGGTGCAGATCATAATAGATCATTTTCCCACAACTGGAACAATTCCATTGTTCCCCATTCTAATTTCTGATTTTATTGATTTATCAATGAAAGAAAAAAGACTTTCATTACCACTCATGTGGTTGCTGCAACCGTTGTCCAAATACCAGACTTCAGGGATGCCTTCTTCACCAATATTGCACATGATGAAGGCCTTGAGATTAATTTCATTACCCACTTTCACATCAGCAACATTAGCACTCTGCTTTGACTGATCACCTTGCTTTTTCCAACATTCACTTGCAAAATACCCAAATTTATGGCAATAATAGCACTCAACATTGCTCTTGTTTGAGTTACTATTCTTCTTGTCTCCTCTAGAATTATTCTAAGAGTTGCTAGCTCCCTCATTTGTGGCTTCTTATTCTAAGCTTTCTCCTCCAGTATTTTTTTGTCTAGAGTTTCCATGAACTCTTCCTCTTGAGCCTCTTCCAGAGTTTTTTCTTCCTCTCCCCCTGCCTCTTGCATTGTATTGAGCTCTGAAAGCTTGCTCTTGAGAAGAATTTGCTAATCGATTAATTCAATGCTCGTGAGTTTGGAAAGAACCCATTAACTCATCAACAGTCAATGTTGAGAGATCCTTTGCCTTTGCAATGGAAATAACTAGAGTATCAAATTTTGAGGGAAGACTTCTCAAAATTTTCTCTACTATTCTTTGCTCCTCCATGGTTTCTCCATTGGTTCTTAACTGGTTTATCAAATCAGAGAGTCTTGAGCTGAAATCTGAAATGGACTCATTGTCCTTCATGAGAAAAGTCTCAAATTCCCTTCAAAGCATTTGGAGCTTCACCACATGAACTTTTTCAGTGCCTTTAAAACTTGTGTGAAGGATATCCCAAGCTTCTTTGGAATAATCAGCTGCTACTATTCTGGGAAAGATTGCCTCTGTGAAGGCAGTTTCAATCAAGCTCAAAGCTTTTTAAGCTTTCCTCCTTGACTCCTTCAATTGAGTCTTCTGATTGTTTGTGAGGGCAGCAAACAGAGCTGGGTCAGTTATATCAACAAATCCATTGATCAGAAGCTTCCACAAATCATTTGCAACCATTACGGTCTTCATCTTCTTTGCCTAAACATCATAATTTTTTCCATTAAAGGATGGTGGCTATTGCCAGCTCTTTCCTACATCTCCAGCCATGTCTCCTGTGCAAGATAAACAAATACCTAGAAAAAACAAATGCCCAAACTCACAAGGATTGAGGGCCAATCAACTCTGATACCATGTAAAGAATATAGAATTACTCTATATTGTGGAAACTACTCACACACAGAATGCTCTGTATTCAGCAAATAATTAAAATCCCCTAAAATAGGGCAGAGCATAAACATGAACAGAATTGGAGATATGCAAGCTTTCTTCTTGCTTCTATTAATTTAAAAATTACTTCTAACAAAGTATGTAACTTTAATATTTTTTAATAGAAAAGGCACTATTCATAAAAAAAAAATTACTTCTACAACTAAAATAAACTTACAGCTATCTGGGGCTGCATACAAAATACTTTGAGCTTCTCAAAGCTCTTACAAAATGTCTGGAACAATCATTGCTCAACAAGACAATAAAATTACAACTGTTGTTGTAAAACCAAGTCTCTGATAAAACAAAGCACTTACAAAAAAAACTAATTTGCTGCTGCTGCAAATAAGTTTCTTACATCTCTATTGAAAGAATACAAATATTCTTTGCTTTATAAGTAATTGCTGTCCAAATAAGAAATCAGATTTGAACTTATCTTTCAAAGTCCACATAAAATCAGATTTGAAAATATCTTCTAAAAGTCTTCACAAAATCTGATTTACTCTTATCAGCAAAACAGGGGAGAATAAGAAAGTCAACAAAAGAGGCTCAAGGACAATCAGATTTAATTCTGAAAATCCAACAATTTTATACATAAAAAAATGCCAAATGCCAAATATTTTTAGAAAGACATGCACAATAGTCTTGTGTGAAAATACTTTATATACCTATAGTATGATGTGTTCAGTTATATATA
>MU225355.1:0-26278 GCA_018584345.1 Thuja plicata
AAATAGCAGTAGAATAGTATTAGTGAAATACAAAAGGTCTTTGCTCTTGTAGTTTAGGATTTTCCACCCTAAGATTGTGAGTTTGGAAAGGAAATATTTACATCTACTATAAAAAGCTCAAAGTTGGGAGATATTTTTTAGAGTGGGTACACCCACCCAGGTTCTACAGAGCCTAAAGAAGTAGGGGATTGTAATCAATTTATGGTTAAAATACCATTAGTTGGCCATATCAACTAGGAGGGCTTTGATAGTATATCTTGGAAATTTTTTCCTTCCCATCTTTTGATTTGTGACCCAAGAACATGATCTCTCCTACTTCAAAGGGAAGGCTCCCCTTTCTTATTTCTACTTGAATCAACAAAAATCTTAGCTACTTCTATTTACACTAAGCTAAATCTGGACAAGACATTCATCCTATTCTCTTAGTTTAGAACAAATGTTACACATTAGAAGGATCTTCTACAAGTTTCCTTTCACTAAAGATGGTTGGATGGCTCTAGAAAATAAGAATAAGAACAAGAAGACTGATGTTGGATAAGAAACTAAGGTTGGTCTCCCATTTCAAAGAATCAAAAGACAAAGGGAGGTTACAAGGGAAATTTCCAATAGTGGGTGAAGGACCCTAGATTCCATAGCTAACTCTAAAAATGAGATTGCTATCATGGAACATGAGGGGCTTGAATGACCCCTAAAAGAAATATCCTTAAAAGGTTGCATTTTTTAAAATGGTATCGATGCTCTACTTTTACAAAAAGTCAAGATGGAAAAATCTACTTTTACCTTGATGGCAGTGCTTGGTTCTTGGTTAACGTTTATGCCCCCAACCCTCTTCTTGGTAGGAAATGGGTTTGAAATGAGATATATTCTCTTATTCATAAATTTAATAATTCTCATAGGATGGTAGTGGGTGACTTTGCTTCACCACTTTTCCCCTCTATAAATTTGGCATGCTTGAAGACTTTCCTGCTAGCATGCTTAACTTTTCAAACTTCATCAATGAAACTGGTTTGTTTGACATTTACCTTATACGATAATTACTCACATGGTTGAACCATGCAAAGGGTAATGATCTTATTCAAGTTAAACTTTACAGGTTCCTCTATTCTTCTAATTGGGACCTATGTTTCAATTATATCCTAACTACCCTCCTTTTGATAGTGTCAGATCATAATCCTGTCTTTTTTGATTGGAAAAATGGGTTCTGAAAAGGACATAGTCCCTCCAATTATGAAATTAATGGGAAAAACACCCTGAATTCCATAGTTTCATTAAGAACTAGTGGAATTACAATATTCAAGGGACTCTAATGTTTCATGTGGTTCAAAAATTGAATATTGTTAGTGTTGGATAGATATTTTGTAACCAACAGTTTTAGGATCAATTGAAAAATAGATGTTCTAACCATAATGTGTGAGACACAATCTATCCTACTTATAAGGGAATGCTCCCCTTCTTATTTCTATTTGAATAAAAAAAAATCTTAGCTAATTCTATTTACACTAAGCTAAATCAGGGTAGGACATTCATCTTATTCTCTTATTTCAAATAGATGTTACCACTACAACATGATCTTTAATCGGTGGTGTATTTCACTTGCAAATTATTTGTTGGAGAAATAATCTTGAGAAGAAAAAGATAGGACATAAGAATAACCTTTAGTGTACCAACATCTTATGTAACCTAGAAAATCATGAAGGCTCAAATTCTTTCCATGGCTCCTTATGAGATTTTGAGAACAAGAATGCAACACACGTGTAGCTCAAACTCTGCAAGATTGAGTTCAAATCCCTATTGAACAAAAGCACAAAGATCATAACAAATCTCTATAAAATATCATCACATAACAACTTGAATCAACACAAAGTCTGAAAACAACATATCTCCTTTATTGAAAGCAATTTGATTTACATCTAAACACAAATTTTTAGAGTGCACACCCAAATTGGCATAATTTTGTTCCATTGCCAAAAAGATAGTTATTTACAATGAGCCCTCTTGTATTTATAGAATAGAGAGACTCTGATAAAATGGTAGAAGACACTTAACTAACTATTGACTTGTTCAACATTATAGTCCTATGTAATCTCATTATATGTAATGTGGTTATGTGTAATTTTAATTTTATGCTTTACACATAACTTGTAAAAATTGAATTACATATGCATGATTGAAACTAAACTAAGTATCTTGACAAGACACACCTCTTCTTACATCATCCTCTATTACAGAGGGCTTCTTGTTTCTATATGGCTAGTTCTTGGAAGTTTTAAATCTTCATATGGGTATATATTTGCATGAAAAATTGTATCTTGACCTTTTCATTTGATGGAATAAAAAAATCATTGATCTTTATACTAACCCATGAGTGAAAAATGTTCACTGGTTCCTCATATTAATTTTCTATCACTTGCTTGGAATCTATCTTGAAAGCATTCAATTTTCCTTTCCGAAACAACATCATATTGGTCTTTCTTAAAAGAAAATAATGTGTCTCTTTAGAGGAACATTACATGAACCATTAACCTCATCTTCTTACTTGGGGTAGTACTAACTCTTTAGGAAAAAATTTGAGAAGTTGAGGTGTGAAGCCTAGAGTTTTATTAAGAGTTGTCATAATGGCATTGCAATGATGAGTTGTGGATATTTTTAAGGTGTTTACAATGGTATACGAGATGACAGACAAAAATCTTGACTAAAAATGAAAAGACACCAAAAAGTAGAAAAAGTGACTAAAAATGACCAAAAATGACCAAAAAAGTAATTTTGAAGTTTTCATGACACATTGCACATGAGGGAATAACATGGTTGAAAAGTGTAAAAGTTTGTGTAATTGGAAAAAAAAATTGATTACAAGGGAAAAACACTAAGTTTAATGTGAAATCGAGGCTTTGACCCCAACTACACATGAGATTGCATATGTACTTACACATGCAGTTCATATCGCAATCGAGACAAAAGTTCATGATTGCATATGTATTTATAATTACATTGTGTAAAATTATGTGTAATCGAGGTTTTAAGATGTGATCGTGCATAGGATTACATGTTATAAAACATGCAGTGGGTGTGAAAAAGTATAATTTACTCATACAAGGCATAAAATCAAAGGTTTTTGATAGGATTGGATATAAAATTGCATAAAATATTATGTGTTACAAAAAATTTAGTCGAGGTTAAAAACCCTGACATGCATATAAAATGTATGTAGTTAGAGTTTTAGATCGAGATTGCACATAAAGTTACATGCAATTTCACATGCAATGGGTATCAAAGATTCTAAAAGAGAACATAATGAATGTAAATATAGTAAATCAAGGATATTTTTACTATGATTACATAGGAAACTACATGTAATAGCACATGTAATCAAGATTAAAAACCTCTATTGCATGTAGTTGGTGTCTACATCCCTGAATTACAAAAGAGAATTTAACCATTTTTTTCTATTGCAATTGGGTATACATCCATCAATTGCATATGAGGAAACAAGTTTAGTTTTAAGGTGTTATCATTCATGATTTGGAACAAAAAGTTCTAATTATGAGGGAAAATTTAAGTTTTCATGTTTAGGGTTTTTGACCCAAATTGCACAAAAAATTACAAGTTACAAAACATGCAGTGAGTGAGAAAAACCCTGAAATGCACATAAAAGGTACATATGTAGTCAGAGATTTTGAAGGTGATTGTGCATAAAATTATATGTAATATCACATATAATTGGGGTTAAAAACCCTGATTGCACATCAGACTACATGGGAAGGTACTTGCAATTGAGAAAAAAAGTCCCAATTGCTTTTGTAATTGTATTTGCAAAGTGAAGTGTAATGCTAATTATGTTTTGTCCAGATTAAAAACCCCGACTAACCTCTTTGGCAACCATATGTCTTGTTGCAATTAGTACCTTTAGTGTTGTTTACACTTGTCATTGCATGTAATCACATATGCAGTTCGGGGTAAAAATCCCTAACTATACATTACACAACCAAGTATTGTGATGTAAGTGCAATGTATTATGTAGTCAGGACAAAAATTTCTCAAATACAATGTGCAATGAGGGGAAAAGGTTCCTACAACACATGAAATAGGGGAAAAAGGTTCCAACACCACATGCAATGGGGGAAATAATTCCTACAACACATGTACTAGGGTAGAATTCCTAGAACACATGCAGTGAAGGAAAATAGTTTTGAAATTGCAAGGGGCTTGTAGAATACAACTCTAAGACAATTAAAATAGATGAAATAAATACAAGGGATTATGAAAATATGTAACTTGATGACAAAAACATTTGAAAAATGTGAAAGAAACCTCAAAAATCATGAATAAGGAATGTATGGGTGATGAATTAGATAAAAATCATATGGTTGTCTCTAATTTTTTTATCTTAAAAAAATTGAGGACAATAGTTAGAAGGGATGGATTAAGGTTTTCTTTGGAGATATTTTTGTGAAGAAAAAACAAATCTTCTTGAGATTGGTATCCATCCAAGAGAAAATGGCTAGGGAGATGTCTTTGTGATCATTCATAATGAGGAGGAAGTGTTAAGGGACAATGGAAAGAAAATATTTATAGGGAAGAAATTATCTAGAAACCAAAATCCATGATATAGTGGTTGAAAGAGGGACATCAAAATTCAGCCTTCTTTCACCATTCTACTGGAATACACAAGAGGATTAAAACTATCCTCATCCTTAGGGATGAAAAAATTATACAATCAAGGAGGATGCCAAGTTTGTACTTATGGCCTCGAATTAATTTTGCTAATTTATCACCAAAATGATTTTAAAATTTCTAAAAAAAAGTTGACATTTTAGGGGGAGCACACCAAACACTATGTTATATATATATATATATATATTTTTCTAAAAGGACAATTTTGTGTGCTTACCTTTCTGAAACCCTTAATCTCTATCATTTTCAAAAAAAAAATGTAGTTTAGAAAGCAGATTCAGAGCGTAAAAAGTCTTGTTATTGTTGCATCTTCACATTTATAATCTTCATTTTCTCATCAAAGTTCATACATTTATGATTTTGGGAAAAAGTGGCATCTTCAAACCTTGTTTGGCTCCCCCATATTGGTGCACATACCCTAATACAAGGTCTTATTCTATTTTGACACATTATTAATATCTACGTTTGGTGAAGATTCAATTGCATGAGTTATGGTAGGAATGGTCAATAATGTACCCACTCTTTTGCTACATCCTATAATGCATAATATTTGCATTAGTTTAATTTTCTTTATTACTAAACATCTTTTTTACATTTGGAAATTAAGTATTTAATAAATTAAATGTTCTAAAATAAACTCAACATGCCTGTATCTTAATTCCATCCACTTGTTGCAACAATCTGCATGTGCATCATTATCTCTCTAAATGGATATAAGATACCAATTGGAGCACATGTGAGAGCTAGGCATGGTCAAGTTGTTACACCATCATCTAAGACAAGAAGCTAAGATAACTATGTTTCCATGTTGGATGATAGTGTAAATCAATGCAACAACTACCTGAAGAGCTTGTACCCCCATATACTATTTCCAAGCTATAAAGATCTATTAGGGTTTTAACATATATGAGCAATAAACAATATTAAGCTAATGCAAAAAAAGAGAAGACAAAAATACAATAACACGAAGATTTAATGTAGTTCACCCAATATGAGATACATTCGCTAGAGAAACAACAGTCCACTTGTTTTTATTATATAGCAAAGAGAAAATTACATTCTGACAATTTCACATCACACAACTACTTATTTGCCAAGCCTTTTTTAGGTGCTTTACAAAGTCGGCTAACAAAATTAACTTAATCCCCAATGAGGATACATGATGAATGTGTAGTACTAGCATGATCACCCGCCACATAATAAAAATATCCTAATTGGAGACTACTCAGGCTCCTCACCAAATAATCTCCCACTTGGAGATTGATCACATAGCAACATTGTTGCCCCTATAGCTCCCACTAGATTGACGCACCTAGACTTGAATAGTCATCAATTCCACTATGATTGAGATTGAAGGCCAATAAAATTAAGAAAAAAGTTATTTTCTCTCTAGTTACTACCTTGGTCAATATATCTGTAGGATTCTTGGTGGTGTGTATCTTCTATAGCTTTAGTTGTCCATCCTCTAAAACCAAGCCTGTGAAATGGTACCAAAGTTGTATGTATTTGGTCTTAGAGTAAAGAGTTGAGTTCTTTTCAAGATGAATCACACTCTACGTATCACTATACAACTTTCTATTCTCTTATCTTTTACCCAATTCCTCCATAAACCTTTGTAACCAAATTATCTCCTTACTAGCATCTAAAGTAGCAACATATTCTTCTTCTGATATGAATATCTACAATATCTATGGTATTATAGAGGATGATGTTTCTGTCAAAATTTTAGCTTCATTGTTTAAAGGAAAAGCCTTATAGTGGTATAAAGGATTTTTACATAAATCCATTGACAATTGGGAGGAGTTAGGTGAAAGGTTATGCAACCATTTTGAGAATAGAGGTGATCATCTATCACTTTTAGAGAATCTTACCACAATCAAAAGAGTACCCCATGAATTCATGATAGATTTTAATTATAGATTCCAAAAGACATGGGACAAAATTCCTTCTTCGACGAAGCCTTCTCCTGGTAATGTCTTTTTGAATTATCCCAGAGCTTTTAACAATGATATTTCTACTATGTTTTTGATTAAGTAAAATAGGTTTTATAGGGTGCCTGAAACCCAATTACAAAGCTAAAGATCATAATGTTTTCCTAGAAAAAAAAAAAAAAAAACATTTCTGAAAAACAAAATAGGCGACCACCAGGGCTGTAGCAAAAAACAAACTAAACTACTGAAAAAGAAAATAGAACACATGGACAACCAAAAGAGGCAGGGAACACAATCAGGAGATGTTCCTGAGAAGGCTAGCCACTTTGGACTTGATGATCTCCATCTTTGTAGAAGATTCCTTTATCTTTTGGAGATCACTCAGAGTTTCATTCTCTTTCTTCTTCTTAGAACTTTCCCTAGTCCTCTTTCCAGGTCCCTCTTCAAGCTTCTTCTCTTGTTCCACTCTAGTTTTGGCCACATCTATTTCCTCAATTTTTTCTTCCATTTTTTCAATGAGAATCCTGATATGCTCATTGGAGGATTTCAGGATGTTGAAGCTCTACTCTGCAATGCTTTTAAGAGTCGCCTCAAAACTTAGTGTTTTTTCCTCCATCTTATTGACCCTGGTATTTATACTCATATGATCTTCACCTGTGCCATCACTATTGATGTTTTCTATCCCTTTAGCTCTGTTCTTGAGTTCCCCCACTTCATGGTATAACCACTTGATTGACCTGTAGTTGTCCAGCATGCTTTTTCTGGCATTGTTGAGAAGGTCGAGCTCCATTTCCCTCAAATTATTATTGAGAACCACCATAGCCAGGTCAATCATCTCCTTCAACTTTATCCTTCCATCCTCACCTTCGATAAAATTGGGACTAATGATCTCCCTGGTTATCCCCATTTTGGCGGTCTTAACATCAAAGTTGCGCCAAACTGTCTTCCTCCCCTGCGCAGACACATATAAACAAAAATCATTGTCCTGCCCCTTATTTTTCACTGAGATGTGGGGCTCTAAAAATTGGGGAGAAGGGTTTTCCTGGTTAGTGTTTTCATGCTCATCCTGGAGTTTATCCTTCACCTTGTCACAAGAGCTAGGGGTATTTCTGTGAATCTAGTCCTCAGGAGTTTTCCAGCTTGTGCTATCATCACTATTCTTGCTCTTTTTATTTTTGTACTTCACAATAGAGGTCTCCCTTTTCTTTTTTTCCTTTTCCAGGGGAAATATCTTCTTCATAATCAATTTTCATCCCTTTGTCATTGTCATTATACCCTCCTCAAAAGAGATGTGCAGTAGTAGTATCTTTCTTGGAAGGGGTCACTATTTTCTCTTTTTTGATAATATGAGTACTGGAAACTCTCTTCTTAGAGGAGGAGCCTAGATTCTTCTTCTTAATGTCACAATATTTTTGACCCTCAGAGTGCAAACCCTCATTGTCTTTAGTCTTCGAGGTGACATAATCAGAGCTAGAGACATCCATTTTTTCCTCTTTATCAACAATCTCCTTCCCCATAATTTGGGCTTTAAAGTGCTTGTAAATGAGATGTAAAATCCTCTCATGTAGAGAAGGATTAGTAATAGCCTTATCCATATAACCATTAATATTTTCATTGATAGAAGCATATAAGTAGAACGGGATAGAAACCTGCATACCATGTCTAAAGTGGTTCATGAGAATGAAGTGATAGGTTTTGATCCTATCGAATCTGGTATCTAGCATGGCATAAGAGATCATAGCCTTCAGGATGAATCTCCACAACATTTTGATTCCTTCTGGAAGGTAATAAGTCCCAACTTTGATGAGAGATTTTTTCTCTTCCTTGTTCCTCATGAAGTTGCTAATTGTGGAGTCCAAAATTTATGATCCCCGTAAAATTTATTACCCACAATAGGGATACCAGTAACATTGGAGATGACCTCCTCAGTGACCAATGACTTCCCACCATGAATCCTTTTGATAAAAGTTGAGATACCACCTTGTTGTAGATAATCCTAGACCTTAGTCCATCTCCTCCATTTCTCATTGTCATTACAACTCAGAGTTGCGTTATGGTGATTTGGCTTACAGCTTAATAGACAGTTTCTCGCCGAATTGTTCCAGATTTTTCTTCTAATATGCCTTAAAAGGTAAGTTTTAAATTTGTGAATTGGCACCTAGAAAGTGTACGAATGGGAATTGGATTCATTACCCTTCCTGTCAATCTCATACTTTCCATTTATGGGAAAGCCGTTATGAAAGAAAACATTAACTTTTATGAGTAATAATTTTAATTCCCTCTTTTCCCTTGATTCTATTGTATTCGACTAAATACTTCACCTCACATGGGAGGTCTCCTTCATGAAGAGATTTGATCTGAGTGTCACTTTTCACAGTCAAGTTAGCGCACCAGTGAGTAACCTGGTTGGCTTCCCTATACACATGGGATATGTGTATCTTCTTAATGGTATTTAAGATATTGCAATTTTCTTCAATCATATTGGCAATAGTCTATGACAATGGGTGTAAATTGTTAAGGTAGTTTATAATGTTACTAGAGTCACCTTCTAGCCAAAGGTTTTTTATCCCAATATCATGGGCTAATTTGGTAACTTGGAGGGCTGCATTGGCTTCTTCAAAGTGATTGGTTTGGATTCCAAGTGGGAGGATGAAAACAATAATACCCTTACCATAGTAGTTTCTGATCACACCACCACTTCTTTCCTTTCCCAAATTACCCTTGGCAGTGCCATCAAATTTGGCCTTAAACCATCCTTCCGGGGGATAGCTCCAGGAGAAATTCTATCTTTTTTAGTTGGTCTTCTTAGGGTCACCATAGTTTTCTTTACCTGCAAAAGGGTTAGTACCATCATATGAAAACAAATTTTCCATAAGAGAATGGTGAATCTTTTCAAAAATGATTTTTGGAGGAGCACAACAATCCCTAAAGATACGATTGTCACACTCTTTCCAAACTCCCCAGCATAGATGAGTGAGAGCCCAGGTCCAGATTTTGTGAAGAGTAGTGTGCTTGAAAGGCAGGGTCTATTGGGAGAAAAGGTCTTGTATAGAGGAGGGAAAGTACCAATGCAGCCCAAAAATAGAGAGTAAAAATTGCCAGATGGAAATGAAAAAAGGGAAATGAATGAACAGGTGCTCCATGGTTTTGGCTTGAAACTTACAAAGAACACACCTATTGTGGATCGGGAGGCCTTTCTTCAAAATTTTATCAATAGTAAGGATACAATTTTGAAGCAAAAGCCAGAAGAAGACATTAATTTTGGGAATAAGGCTAGGGGACCAAGATTTAGGCCAAATAGGCTTGGCTTCTAGTTGCAACTAGCAAGAGTAGGCAGAAGCAACTGAGAAGGCACCTTTGGGGGATCCTTCCTAGATCAAGACATCATGGTTAGGGGATAAAGAGACCACATTCAGAGAAATTATGAGGGAGGATCAATATTGAGAAACAGAGGGAAAGTCTACCCAGGCGTTCCCCTCTTTATAGTTGCAAACCCAGGGGGAAAATTGATGGTTACACTCATCCCTCCATATTTTGTAAGGCTCACAGTCCCTCAGAGGACTGAACTAGAGCCAATTTTCATCCCAGAATTTAATGGTTTTACCATTGCCAATTTTCCATTTAGCTTTAGAATTAGCTAACTCTTTAGCATTGAGGAAGCCATTCCAAATGAAAGAGCCTTTCAGAATGTCATCACAGCAAAAGAAATAACTCATAGAATAATTAGAAAGATACTTATCTTTAATAAAGTCTCTCCATTCCCCCTTTCCATGGAAGATGTGCCATATCTGTTTCACTTGGAGAGCTTTGTTGAAAGCCCTGATTCTCCTTATTCCAAGAAATCGAGCACTTTTAGGGAGACAACCTTTATCCCAAGCAACTAGAGGAAATCTCTTATTCTCCTCAGCCCCCAACCAGAGAAATATTCTTTGAATTTTTTCCATTGCCTTTGTAGTTTTAGTAGGTATCAAGAAGAGGCTTAAGGCATAGGTTGGAAGGTTTTGTGTAGTAGATTTAACCAAATGGATTTTACCCACTTGACTGAGAGTGATAACCTTCCATCCAACCAATTTCCTATTGAATCTATCAATGAGTTTTTTCTAGAACTCATTAGGGGGCTTAACACCTAGAGGGAGACCCAAGTAATTTGAAGGAAGGGATCCAATGCCACATCCCAAGATCTCCAGAATTCTCCTTTGTCTATCCTTAGGGGTATAGATGTAGAAGAGTGAACTCTTATTCTAGTTTATAGGTTAACCAATGGCTCTAGTGTAGAAGTTAAGAAGTTTTTTAACAACTCTAGCTTCTCTCACCGAAGCCTTCCCTCCTAAAATGGTATCATCGATGAATTGTTGGTGAGAGAAAATAGTGATACCAGAGGACAACCTGATACTTTTCATCTCCCCAATCCTCCTTTTTTCTGTGATCAATCTCCCAAGGCACTCAGCCAAAACAATGTAGAGAATGGGAGATAGGGGGTCACCTTGTCTCAAACCCCTAGAAGCTTTGAAGAAAGAAGAAGGAGAGTCGTTGACCAGAACTGCCAGCAAAGGAGAAGATATGAGTTGATGGATGATCTTGCAAGTATTCAAGTTGAAATCAAAATCTCCAAGAACCTTTAGTAGGAAGGACCAGTCAAAATGATCATAGGCCTTGGATAGGTCCATCTTGAGGAGGAATCCTTCCCTCTTTCCAGCATCTAAGGAGTGGATCAATTCATGCACTGCCATAATGGAATCAAGAATTTGTCTACTCAGAACAAATCTTGACTGTTGGTGAGCAATGATAGAGGGGAGCACTTTGAGAATTCTGATGGTCATGACTTTAGAAATAATCTTATGGAAATAATTGCATAAGATTATGGGTCTGAAAAGATCCATAGAGTCTACCCCTGAGACTTTTGGGATTAGAAATAGGAAAGCAGCATTAAGTTCCTTTAGAAGGTTTTTGGATCCATATAATTCCTGCACCACTTTGACCACATCAAATTTGACTACTTCCCAATACGTTTGAAATAAAAACATAGGGAAACCATCTGGTCCCGGGGCCTTATCACTAGGAAGGGAATCCAGGGATTTTTTTAACTTATTCCAAATTAGGAATAGTACTCAAAACTATGTTTTGATCTTCCGAGATGATTTTGGGTATGTTTCTCAAGAGGACCTCCTAGTCCTCCTCAGAGAGGTCATGGTCTTTTGAGAGAAGGGAAAAGAAAAAAATCAATAGCTTCATTAGATATATCATTGTCATCCTTCAAGATTTGATCCCCCCTCTTTATGTTATTGATCCTATTGGCAGCCCTGTGTTTCATTGTGGACAAGTGGAAGAATTGACTATTTTTGTCCCCCTCCCTCAACCATATGGATCAAGATCTCTGCTTATAGAAAAGTTCCTCCTTCCCTATAACATTGTGGTACTTCAAAAGTAGGATTTTTTCTTTATGCAATCTTTCCTCATCATGCCATTCTCTCTGGATTTCCTCTTGGACAAGATTGAGATCTGTTATTGGCTTTTATTTGGTGGAGAAGATATCACCAAACTCATTCTTATTCCAATGCTTGATGTTTATCTTGATGTTTCTGAGTTTTTTAGCCACTCTGAACATTTTCAATCCTTTAATATCAATGTTCCACCATTCCATAATCTTGTTTGTTAGATGAGGATGAGTAGTCCACATCTTTTTGAACCTAAACGGGAAGTTTCTTTTCTTAATAAACGGGTCCAAAGAGAGAGCCAAGGGAGAATGGTCTAACCCAATCCACACCAAGGAAAAAAGTTTAATATTGTGGGAATTCAACCAATAAACAGTGATGAAATGTCTATCTGGCCAAACTTGGATGCACTCTTTCTCAATTCTCTTGTTACTCCAGGTAAAGTTCAAGCCCTAAAGGTCCACATCTAAGATGGCTTGATTGTTTATGATGTCCATAAGATCTTGCTTTCTTTCCAAATCAAGATTAATGCCTCCCTGTTTATCCCCTTCTTTAAGGGAGGTATTAAAATCCTGCATAATAATTCCTTTGAAAGATCAAACATGGACGCTCTACTTCCGATTTTGTCCCAATAAGATCTTCTACCTTTTTTAGAGTTAGGAGGATAGATATTCATGATGTACCAACTTTCATTATCCTTTATGTTAGTGAAATTAAAAAGTAACAAATTACCTTCCTTGTAGATGACTTTAGCCTTCAGGTGATAGGATTTCCACAGAGTCATCAAACCTCCAGAGGCTGCATCCGAGCTGGTGGCTACCATATCCATAGTTTTACAAAATTTTATGCACTCTAGTTTATGCTTCTTCATCTTGGTTTCCTGGATTAACATTATATATGGTCTATGATATCTTATCATATTCCTTATTAAATCCTACTTATGTGGACCATTAAGCCCACGAATATTCCAAGAGATTACCTTCATTTCTTTTTGGATGTGCATGCACCCCGATTGGTCTTTTAGGTTCCATCCTCTATATTCTTGCAGGCTTCTTCTTGCCAGATCTGGCTCACATTCTTTCTCCCTAGAGTTTTTGATTTGACACCCACATCAGCTTTGATCTTGCTCCTAGTTTCTACTGGGGAGGTCAGGGAGGGATCCCTGTTGTTATTTTTCTTCTTCACATTAGTCCACTCCCCCCCAGTCCCTTGTTTATATTTTGCAAAGAGTTCTTCCATTCTTGTGAGCTGCCCCGAGGTGACCGATTTTAGCAGTTCTTCCATTTTGAATACCTTCTCTGGTTGTTCCTGCTCTATTCTAGGGTTTAGTTTGGGTTTAGTTCATGGGAGGAATCACCCATTGTCTTGGGAATAAGCACTCCAAACTACAAAGACGAGGATCCCAAATAAAAATATAATTTTTCCATCTTGTGAGGTGTGGGGCTCGAATCTATCCCTTCTCCATATCTCAGCTCTTCCATGACACTATCCGCTCCTGAGGGTTCATGCTTTTTATTTCCTTCTGGAACAACCTCAGACCCGGCTGAGGGCCAAAACACCACCATCTCCAAAAAAATTCCATTCTAATGCAAGGGATTCACCACATTATCTTTGTTGTTGATTTCTTCCATTTCTTCTTGTATCTTTTTTGTTTCAGGGATAACCATTGATGAATCCTTTTTCTTCCAAAATTTGTTGTTGTTTGCTTGAGTCCCCACCTGAAACATCTAGTTTTTTCCCAATGTTGGGGCTTTTGGTACCTGGTCCTTGGTCTTTCCTGCTATCCTTTGGGCCTTCCTGGCTTTTTCCTTTAGTAAAACTGGACACTTTCTAGCCACATGTCTAGCTTTCTTGCAGTGAAAGCAAGAAAAAAGCACACTTTCATAATCCAGTTTTTGCAATCTTTTTCCCAATTCAGAATGAATCTCTATGACCTCTAGCATGTATTTCCTCTCTTCCACCCCTATGCATATTCTGGAATAGGTAAGACGCCTTCTATCAACCGTCACTGGGTTAATTGATAAAAGTTCTCTGAAGGATTTGGCTATTCCAGCAAAGACATCTTCATACCAAAACTCTAGGGGGAGTTTTGGTAGCCTTACCCAAATAGGGGCTTGAATATAGAAAGATTCATTAAGATCTAGGTTAGGAGACCATTTCTGCAAGGCCAAAGAGGATTTCCCTATTGCCCATGCTCCAGCACATAAGATCTTAGCATAGTCCTCCTGGCATGAGAACTCAAAAGACAGAAATCCCTTCGCCGTAGCTGTTATTTCAACTTGACCCTTTAGGTTCCATTTTTTCTTTGCAAAAGCCCTGACTGTCTATATATTTGGCCTCAACCTAGAAAATTTACCAACCAAAGTAAGAGACATGGTTGTAATATTATGGTCAACCAATTCGTTAGGTAGTGCAATAGCGTACCTACCCTTTTCCTTATCATATAGGTCCTTTATAACTGGGAAAGGAGACTTGCCAGTAGGATTAATCCCAAATAGTGTTGACCAAGGATAGTGCATGGCAGAACCTCCCTTGTCACATGACAGATTCCTCGTATTTGTGTCTGGCCTAGGAAAAAGCTTGATTTCCCCACCGTCCCCATGTCCTCTTTACCTGGATCTTTCTATCTGTCGTGTGGGACCCCATCCTTGTTTGTTCTTTCTTCATTATCGTGGTCTGCCTGAGGGCCAACTTCACGGGCTCCTGTAGTAGTGTCTGACTCCTGAAAAACTAGTTTCCTGCCTACGCTCAAATTAAAACATCCTCCCGCTCCGCTCAACATCCTACTCACTTTGATATTTCTACTATGTTACAGACAATGGGTGGAGATACTTTACCAGCCGCATATGATGTAGCTATAAGGAAAAATAATTGTCTAATTCAAGTAGGGAAGTTATCTCCAAGGCCACCAATTCCTTATTTCTAGATATGCCTACACATCAACCTACAGTGGTTCTTATTCCCGCGACAACTACAAGTCTGCCTCTGATTGCTACTCCACCGATTTCTACAGCTCCTAAAGAGTTAGAAGAGATCAAAACCTTGCTGAAATATATTAGAATATTACCTTACTTAATAATAATTCACATTTTTCTCCCATCATTCCCTTTGGTAGACCCAGATATAGAACAAAAATCTCATTAATGAAAGATAATCATCTCCTAAGAGGTAATTTCATTTAAATACCAACTTTGGGCTACAAATAGTAATTACCATTTATAATGACAATGGATAACTAATGAATTTAGGTGTGACAAAACTAAGGAGGCTTAAGGGTGCATTTCTATGAGGGGGGATCAGAGATCTATTTTCATGGAGCAAAAGGTCCTATCAAGTAAAAAAAATTCTAAAGAATTAAATTGAACCTTTTGTTCAAAAGTAGCAACTCATACTTTTTAGAGCTTCATATTTGAGCGGGTTAAAAAGGTGGGGGGATAAAATTTTCTCTACATGCTAGGGCCATTTTGTGCCACTTGTTAATCATATGAAAATTTTAAATTCTTATAATTAGATTTTTCTTTCTATTTTTTAATTTATCTAGTCATTTAAATAGAATATGCTAAATAGAATATTCATGAGATTGCCAACTTGCATAAATTGTGGAGCTTAAATATTTAAGTATGACCTCTATTAGGAAATTTATGGGACCTCCTATTCTAAAATAATCCTAAAAAATCTTTGCAACACCCACTTAATATTTTAGGAAGCCCCCTCCATGGGATCGCACCCTATCACTGTTGAGTTTTTTAGGAATATTTAAAGCTAAGTTGGTGGGGCAATTTAAGCTTAAAAGTTTAAGCTCCTAAATTGAAGGAAGCTAGGTCCCATTAATTTTATAGTGAAATATAAAAAAAAATGGTAAAAAATTTCATTTTCCCTCTCAATTGTTTTTTTGGTTTTTTTTTGTGTGAAATCAAACCACATAAGTTTGACATGTGGTAGAAAATTCTCCTAAGTTAGTAGGGCAATTTTAAGCCCCACTCCATTTTCACTCACAAATTATGAGATCTAAAAGGAAGGGGCTCCTATTTTCCACCAAGAGATTCTAATTAATGATGTATCCCAAAAAAATAATTCTCATTGAACATCCAGTTCCTTAAGCCCTCCCCATGAGACCCTTGCCATAGCTCTATTAATAAGGAAACCCCATCTCTAAGATCCCATCCTAAAAGATTAAAATAAGGATTAGAAATATTGTGTATTACAATTATGTCATCGAACAAAATTGGAAAGGCCTTTACCATAATTTAACAACTTTCTAGCCAAGGGTGACAAATTTAAGTATTTTTTTAATTCCTCCTACTAATATATTTTTCCTTATAATGAGAAATTTTAGGTTCTTTTGGTGTATTTTTCCTCCATATTTCACACCATCTAGAGATTCTATCAGTAGTTATGGCTCACGTTTAAGAATTTTCAACATCATTGTTCTTTTGTTGTTCTTCATCTCCTTATCACAACCATGGCTTCTCGTGATGCATTCTACACTCTTCTCGATTCTCTTATTGCATTCATACTATCAAAAAAAAAAAAAAAAGATGCTATCAAATCTTTGATTCTTTCCAAGAGGTTCAAATTTATCTACACTTAGATGACTGAGCTCAATTTCTATCCACATGATGTTTTGGGGTCTTTTTTTTATGTTTTCCATATACTCCTCATGCAACAAGTTGAGAAAATTATTTCCAACTTCTTGATTATTTAGTCAAGCAATCTAGAGACACCATGTTTGGTAATATCCACTGGCGGGACTTCTCTAATGATAGTGTGTGTAAATGGGTAAGGTATGCATCTTGACATAATGTCAAACATCTCACTCTCTTTGATTAATACCCATAACGATATTTTCACATGTGTAGGTATGCTCCTGGACACATCTATTCTCACTCAGGCTGGACCATGGATATAACTCAAGAGAAATTAATGAACTTTGCCTTTTTTCTTCTTTTTCTATAGTTTTGACAAATTTCTTATAATTGTAATTGTTTTGGCCCATTGCTTAATATTGTAAAATTACATTTATCCATCAACAAAAAATTAATTATGCAAGGATAAGGTCTCCCATCAACAAAAATATAATTATGTAAAGATAAACTCTCTTATTTTAATTTTTTCTAAGAATAACATGAGACTTATAATAGGACAGGGGATCTCAAAATTTTCCATTTAATGTTGGAAACTTTTCTTTTAAATGTTGGGTAAACTTTTAAATGTGAAGCAGTTTTGACCCCAAGCTACAAGCACATTGGATCAATGAAGGCACAAACTTGTGATCACAATGGCCCAAAGGGGGTTTCAAACTTGGTGGTGTTGAAAACACCACCGCCATTTAACTAACACACTAAGTGGTGAACCAATGTTAAAAAATCATTAATTTATATATTCTTTTTTTATTTTTAAATTAAGTTCTATTTCAAAAAATTTAATAATATTCAAGAGTAAATTTTAAGTTAATTTTTATTTTCAACATAATTTTATTTTAAATCATAGATTAGTTTTTAATTTTTAATTTATTTTAGTTATTATAGCAATGATCCAAAAGTATTTGTGTAAAATTGTATTAAAAAAATTTGATGGTAACCATAATATTATTGATTTCATTTAATCGTAACATATTGTTAAGATGGCCTATTCAGGGAGCGAGGGGGGATAATCCATCTTTGGAGGTCGAGAATCGTGCGTAATGGTATCCTCTAGAGGAAGGATGGACACAATAATTTTTTATGGGGCCTCAAAAGGAAACCCAAGACTGAGTAGAGGTAGTTATATTATCAGAGTTTGGGTAGGAAATACCTTGGCAATAGGGGCCAAGAGATTGTTAGAAGGAACCAATAATGAGGTTGAATTCTAGGTGGGTCTCTTAGCAGTACAAAAATCCATGCAAACTAAGGTAAGTAAGCTACACTTGGAGAGGGATTCCCTAATCCCATTTATGACAATTTTGAATGGCGTTTCCATGGTATGATACTTGAATAAGTATATAAAGATTATTAAAGAGATGCTAGATGAATTCAAAAATGATAAGGTCACTCATGTAAAGTGGGAAGGAAATTCGGAGGTGGATGCGATGTCTAAAGTGGGAGTTAGACTATCAGACTTAGAGAAGGAAGATATTAAGGAAGATTTTAGAGAGTTGAATGGGGTGTGTTTGGAATGATATTGAGGGGCTATTCAAATGAATGTATATATTATATCATTGAGTAAGATAAGCAAGTTATTCGGTGGCAACGAATAAATGAATAATTTTAATTTGAAATTAAACTCAATTCTTGCCTACTGGTCGTGATACATAATTGAAAGTTCAGTAGAATGTTTTTAGTATTATATGATAGTTTGATCCATATGTAAAGTCCAATTTTGGTTTACTGGACATTTTATTTTTTCTCTATACGTTGTTATAGTAAAAAATCATAACAATTGTTTTCTATGGATTTTCATAAAGGGTGAGCATGGGGTTAGATATCAATTAAACTAATGTCAAATACTAAAATTTAATAATCTTAAACATGATTATTCATAAACCAACTAAATACAAATGTCACATTTTAGTTTGACTTTATATAGGATCACCTCTCTATTTCAATAAAAATCAATATTAAAATTTCCAAGACCTCCAAAAGTAAATCCTACCTTTATTGGAAAGATAACTAGATCCTTCCTCCTTTATTATCCAATTTCCATCATTATCCATCACATCTCATAAAATTCTCTTATTCCAATAATATTTTTTCGAATAAAGACAAATGTCACTTTTCAATTTGACTTTGTGTAGGGTGACCTCCCTATTTTAATAAAATTTAATGTTTTTATATTAGTAGCAGAAAAAAAATGAGGGTATTTTCCCTTAGATACAATACCCAAAGGGAGTCCAGAGTAGAGAGAACATTGTCAGCACACTGACAACACTATAGAAAAATGAAACACAACATCTTAGTATTTAATTAAGCCAAAGAAAATTAAAAGTCAGGGTTGAAATCTGAAGAAATCCAAGAGAGATGCTTTTAAATAATTAACTTGTACTTCCAAAATCATAACATTCCTAATACTTATGACCAAAAATCACCACCGTAACACCTTGTGATTATACCTAAGGTGACATGGAGCTCTTTAGTACCAATTAGCTAGCAACTTGCAAATGAAGGAAGTTTGGAATGTAATCATATCAAAATTAAAATTTGAAAGTTATCCTACTCTACCATTCCAAAGTCCAATCACCCTAAAAGGGTCCATAAAACCATCTTAGCACCCTGTATTGGTTACCTATTTCATTTTAGCCCTCCCTATAAGGGATTTAACAACCTCAGGAAGGGAATGAGCTTGTTGCAAGAATCAAATACTAGTCCCCTCCAATCCCATTGCAGCTAAAGAGTCAACAAAAACATTACCCTCTCTATATGTATGTTGAATAGTGAAAATATCCAGGCTTGTAAGAAGATATCTAATGTCTTTAAGGATTTCCCCAATTCTCAAGCTAGCCTTCATGGTTCATCTTATGGCTTCAATAATTAATTTGGAATCACCTTTAATCCCCAAAGCCTTTATTCCAATGGAGTGGCCAATTTTTAGCCCTCATAAAAGAGTCATTCCTTCTTCTTGGTTACTTGTGGAGTTACCTATATTACCAATATAAGAAGAAACAAGGTCACTATTATGATTTCTAATAATTCCACCTCATGCAAAAACCCTCGATCTAGCAACGCCATCAAAATTCAACTTGAGCCAAGGGGGTTGGGGGGTTCCCAAACATTGTTCCTTCTACCAATTATCTTAGAGATATCATACTTTTGTTGGCATAACTAATGAAGAGCTTGATTGAGTGTTGATTGGTTCATGTTTGATGAAAAGAAGATCATTTATTGTGTTGTCATTGATCTCAACTTGGTGTTATATTTGTTGATAATGTTCCTTATGTGCTGCTAAGTATTTGTACAAATCAATTATGTGTTTTCGTATGAATTGGAGTGAGTGGTCATTTTTGGAGACTCAGGTATGTCTCTCGATGCATTTTGTACGATAAAATATGCTGGAAACATAAATGGAGAAATTTATGATTGATTCAAGGGAAACAGGGAAGAAAAAATTATAGACAGTGACAAATAATGAATGATTTGATTGTTATATCAAATCAGCATGGATCCAAGTGTTGTGGTCATCATATTATTATCTTGAGTAGGATATGTTATTGATACTATGATCACTACAGGATTGGACTACTGCAAGGCATCATTTCAATTGAGAGAAGATCATTTTGCGGAAGGAAGAAATTTTTTTTTGAATAGGGTTGAGCAGTTCATGTTAGATCGGTGAGAGGCGATGATGTGATTGGTTGTGGTGGATTTTTTCATGATCCAAGTGTCAAGGTGACGTGGCATAACATATTTGTAATGCTAATTTTATATTTCATTTTTTGAGGTGATAAGATCTATCAATTTTTGGAAGCATGTTATGGAAGTTAAATAAAGGTTTTATGTTCTTTTTATAATTCAATGTGTGATGAATCTTGTGGCTGACCTGAATTTTGTAGTCAAAGATTCTAGATTGATATTACATTTTAGGGTTTAAGGATTGAGCGGGAATGATTGTAATGAATGAAATTCAAATGTAATACATTTTGTAAGGTGTCAAAGCCTTAATGAACATGTAATGCATTTATATATAAAATGATCAATTATGTAAGTGTAGATCATGGATGCAAAGGTGCGGCCAAGTGAAGAGTGAATATTTTCTGCAAGAAGCAGAAGTGTTGTGCTTAATTGGATCTGAACAAAAAGAGGAGAATTTCTACACCCATATCATTTTAATTGTTGAATATTAATAGGTTCTGTAAGAAAATCCCTTAATCAGGTAGATCCTAATAGGTCTTGATCAATAAATCCTTTAACCATGTGGCTTTATAATTAGGGTTTAAATCCTTTAACAAGGTTACTCCTAATAGGGTAAATCTCCTAAAAGGGCTAGAGGCAAATCCCTTGATAGGGTGACTCCTAACATGGTCTATTCCTAACATGGCATCATCGTAAGCTCTTAACAGGGTGCATTTCAGAAGATTGCAAATACTTGTGGGTACAAATTTTCACTTTATTTTTTCCCTAAAACCAAGGGTTTCCATGTGAAAAATACTAGTGTCACTTTGTTTCATGATTTGGATATTTATTTGGTCTCTTTGTTTATTGATGTGTAATGTTTAAAGTTGATGAATGGTGTTAAAGTTGTTGAATGAATTATGAAAAGTTATGATCTGACACATTACTGATTCACCCCCCCTCCCCGCTCTAAAAAATCCTTGACCTTGTAGTATTAACAATTGGTATCAGAGCCTTGGTCCTCTTTGTGGTAAGCTTAGCATCTTAGGGAAAATATTCGATGATGGAGAAGGAAGGTCTTAAGTTCACTAGAGACAACTACACAATATGGAGCAACAAGATGAAGATCTATCTGAAAGGCATGAGGCCATAGTTTTGGAATCATGTGATAACAAAATATACAATTCCTACCAGGACTCTTACTACAAATCAATTGAAGGAGAAACAGGAGAACATGCAAGCATTGGAGGCTATAGTAAGTACTATATCTGATACTAAATATATTGATGTACACGGACTTGAGGCTTCTTATGAGGTTTTGGAAAATCTAAAGCTAATATATGGTGGAGACATACATGTGACAAAAACTAGGGTAGACAACTTGAAAGGAAAATATGATAACATGAAAATGGTGGAAGGTGAGAACATTTCTCACTATGGTCAAAGGATAAAGGAAGTAGTTGGTGCTATCAAAGTTGTCAGTGGTAAAATTGAAGAAGGTGATGTGGTAAGTAAAATGTTGAGAACCTTGGTGCCTACTTATGCCATTAGACTTTCTACTATACAATAATTGAGGACATTTGATATTATTTTTGTTGATGAATTGATTGGTAAGACTAATACTTTTGAATTAAACAACTACGATAACAATATGCCTAAAGTTGAAGCATCCTTTAAGGCATCTTTGTCATTAGCATAAAATAAATAGGGAAAATAGATAAGTCATGAATCTTCCAGCATGTCAAGTTATTCCAGGGAACTTGAATCTATCTTGGATGAAGAGAAGAAGCAAGAAGAACTTGAAGCATTACTTGCAAGAAGGCTACCTAGAGGTACTAGTAAGTATAAAGGAAAGTTACCTTTGGAGTTATTTTCATGTAACAAGATAGGAATATTGCTTCCAGGTGTCCTAATGACAAACATAAAGAGAAGATCAAAATATTTAAGAGAAAAGGAAAGAAACAATGCTATGTTGTAGTAGATGAAGGGGTGACATATGAAGAATCTGACGATAATGATGAAGAAGTGATAGTGTTTGTTGCAGTCAAAAATGAAACTTTTGAAGATGAGAAGAAATTGGTCTCACATATGGAACATGGTAATGTATGGGTCATTAATAATGGGTGCTCAAATCACATGATTGATGAAAAAATTAAGTTCATAAAGCTAGATGAATCTGATGGTGGCTTGGTCAGGTTTGGAAAAAATACACCCTACATAGTAAGAGGTAAAGGTTAATTATCTTTGAATGGTAAAAGAAATGTTCATGATGTCTACTGGGTTGAAGGTCTTACATATAACTTGTTGAGTGTTGGTCAGTTGATTGACAAAGGTTATCATCTAGACTACAAATGAGGTATGTGCAGGATATTTAGAAGCTCGGGAGATCTGATTTCTACTAGGAAACAAACTAAAGGTAACTTATTCCATTTGAATACTATTATTAATAGTTTTTTGGTTGCTAAGATTGAAGATAGTAGTTGTGGAATAGAAGGTTTTTCATATGAATTTTGATAATTTGATCAAGGTTAGCAAGTCAAATATTGTTAGGGGATTGCCACAACTTGTGAAACCAAACAATGTAATGTGCAAGGAATGTTAGTCAGGTAAGTTGACTTGTTCTACTTTTAGTAGTAAGTCTTTTTCATCTAAAAATATATTGGATTTGGTACATACTAATCTTTGTGGTCCTATGAGAACAAAGAGTTATCATGGTGAAAAGTATTTCATGTTGTTTCTTGATGACTGTTGAAGAATGATGTGGGTGACATTCTTGAAGGATAAATATGATTCTTTCTATAAGTTAAAAGTGTTTAGGGAACTTGTTGAGAATGAAATAGGTAATATCTTGAATTTTTTAATATTAGACAGAGGAGGAGATTTCACTTCATGGGAGTTCATTGAGTATTGTGTAGAAAATGGAATCAAGAGATAGATGTTATCACCAAGGACTCCTCAACAAAATGGAGGAACAAAACTATAGTTTCTCCTACTAGGACAATGATAATTCAAGGTGATTTACCTAAGTCATATTGGAGAGAAGTCATAAGCATTGCAGTTTACACAATGAACCGGGTACAAGTGAAAAAACTAACTAGTAAGACACCTTATGAATTGTAGTATGATCACACACCTAGTGTTAAATATTTAAATTTTTTTAGTAGTCAAAGCTATTTCAAGAGAGATGGTTTTATTGGAAAGTTTGATCCTAAGAGTGATGAAGGTATTTTCATGGGATATTATACTAAAAGAAAGGCCTATAAGTGTTTCCATAAAAAGGACTAACAAAATGTTTGAATGTGCAAATGTGAAGGTAGATGAATATCTAAATAAATTTGATGAAACAACCAAACAAGAACCATAAAATGATTAGGAATTTGTGTATGTGCAACTACAAGAGAAAGAAAATTTTGAACAAAACAATGAGGAAGAAGTGGTTCAACCAGTGGAACAAGAAGAAGAAGCACCTAGACCTGAACCTGTTATTACAAGGTATGTGAAATTTTATCATTCTATTGATTAGATCAATGGTGATAAAGATACTGGAGTGCAAACACAAAGGAGAATTAAAGAGAGTGCATGTCTATTTTCAAAGTTTGAGCCTAAAAATGTCAAGCAATCCTTGAAGAGTGAAGAATGGATAAAAGAAATGGAAGAATAACTTGAATAGATTGAGAAGAATGACACATGGATACTTGTTCGTAGACCAGCAGACAAGAGTGTGATTGGTACAAAGTGGGTTTTTAGCAACAAACTAAATGATGAACGAGAAGTGATTCATAATAATGTAAGACTTGTGTGTAAGGGCTATGTATAAGAGGAAGGAATGGACTATGGAGAGACATTTTCTCCTATGGAAATATTTGAAGAGGTAAGATAGGACTTATTCCCCTACCTAAATGACACTAAGGTGTTGTGGTCAAGATATTGTTATCTTGACTAGGATATGTTATTGATACTATGATCACTGCATGATTGGATTACTTCAAGGAATCGTTCTACTTGATAGAAGACCATTCTGTGCAAGGAAGAAAAATATTTTTGAATAGGGTTGAGTAGTTTCTATTAGATCGGTGAGTGGTGGGGATGCTATTAGTTGTAGTGTATGTTTTGGTGATCCATGTGTCAAGGTCACATGCCTTAAAAAATTTGGAATGCTGATTTTCTAATTCATTGCTTAAGGTGATCTGATCTATCAATTTTTGGAAGCATGTAAGGGAAGTCAAATAAAGTTTGACTATTCTTGTTTGAAATAATTGTGAGATGAATCTTAAGGCCAACTTGAATTTTGTAGACGAAGATTCTAGATTAATATTATATTTTAGGGTTTTAGGATCAAGAGGGAATGATTGTAATGAATCAAATTCAAATGTACTACATTTTTTAAGGTGGCTAATGCCCTAATGAACATACACTATATTTACATGTAAATCAATGAATTATGTAAGTGTAGATCGTAGATGAAAGGTGCAGTCAAGTGAAGAGAGAAGATTGTTTGCAAGAAGTAGAAGTTTTATGCTTAATTGGATCTTCACAAGAAAAGGAGAAGTAGTGCTACACCCAAATCATTGTACTTGTTGAATCCTAATAGGTTCTACAAAAAAATCCCTTAACTAGGTAGATCGTAACATGTCTTGATCAGTAAATCTTTTAACCAGTACTCCTAATTGTTAAAATGATATACAATAACTTAGAGGGGGTGATTCAGTTATCCTCAGGTCGAGATGTACCAATTGAAATTTTAAACACTTTAACCAACTTAGATCTACTCAACAATCCACTCGGTCTCTATAGAATATGAAAAATAACATAAAATTGCATTACACTATCCTCAAATAATCAACTTGCAGAATATAAAACTCTTAATAGTAAAACACATAAAATAACATTCACATAAGTATGACACCAAGATTTAACATGGAAACCCAATATGGGAAAAACCACCAGCAACATGATACCAATCTTTCACTCTTCTGAAGTGAGCTCTGTGAGGAGCCAACCTTGTTAAAGGTTATAATACACACTGTTAGGTGTGATCCTATTAAAGGATTTTATCACCCTGTTAAAAGTGAGCCTTGTTAGAGGACTGAGACCATTCCATTATAATGTCACCTTGATTAAATGATTTGCAAATGATTGTTAGGTCAACCTTGATTAAATATTTTGACTAATACAATGGTTAGAAAGTGTAAAGGAAAGAAAAATGATGTTTTTGTTTTATTTAGTTTTATTAGGGTTTTGATTTTGTATTTCCCTAACCTTAACATTTAAATTGTGTTTGTATTGAAATATGATTATGAGGAAGATAAGATATTCCTCTTTTATTCTTCAAATGCACAAATGAAGGATCCAAGTTGATCAATCCAAGAGAATGATTAATGCACAAATGAATCAATCATTTGGAAATGAGATAAGAGAAGAAGATCTTAAATTCTATTAATTGATTATATAGGTATGATATATGACAATAATTAAAGAAATAGGAGAAATGTACTAACCTTAAATAATTTTAAATCAAAAAATGCTATTTTCTGAGGTCTATAATCTGTTTCTAGAAAAACTAAAGTATGATCTGAAACTGGAACGCAGAGACAAACAAAACCCAGAAATATTTTTCCGATCTGGCACCATCTTATGAAAAAGGTTGACCTTGACCCACAAATTTCAACCCTAACCCAATAATGTCGACCTTGACCTACATAGGTTTGACAGAGAATCTATTCACGGAGCTCGACAGAAAGCTAAAAAGGGTATCCAAATCTGAGTCCAAATCTGAAGTCCTGAACCTGTACCTGCAAGAAAAAGAGGTTTGTATGTTGTGGGGGAGGGGTTTGCCTTAGTCAAACCCCAATTTAGGAATTAACCTTGAAATCAATAAAGTATAGAATGCTAGCAAGTAGTAGAATTGAATCTAAGAATGAAGCTATGATATTTAATAGAT
>MU225356.1:60655-86954 GCA_018584345.1 Thuja plicata
GAAAGCTTCCCTTTTATATGAAATTAGGGCACAATCTTCTAAGGAGGCCTACATAGGAGGATTAAATTCCCATTAAAGCCTTTACCCCTAGGAGAGGACCTATATTAAATATAATTTAGGAATCAACCCTTTGGAACCCGAAACAGCCGACCCGGAAGCAGGAAAAACTTTTTGCAAAGGCCGACCTTCAAAAAATGTAAGACCCCAGGATCTGAACCCTAGGTCAAGGTCAAGGTCGACATAGACCTGAAAGGTTGACCCTAACCCTGAAGCCCAGAATCACCAGTCTGCAATTCAGAATGCAGAAATCAGGCTAATCAGGAGTGGAAAGAGGGACAGAATAGGGGAGAAGGCATGTCAAGATCAGGAACCCATTCAAGGTGCTTGTCATGACCCCAAACCACTTACTCGAAAGGCTAAACACGTCTACAATGGAAGTGCCTCCATTTTTTGACTATACAGCAAGATTATTAGTTTCTTATAATTTACAAAAAAAACACGTCTTTAGGTTGGTTTTCCAAGGTAAATCGCTAAGACAAGCACAAATACAAGTGTGTTATAGCATGCTCGCTTTTGTTAAGAAGAAAAAATGAAAAAATGAAAAAAGAAGCATGTGAATCTCATGAATTGTGACCCACGTGCTCTATTTTACCCTACATAATATGCATTATCCAACATAAAAACATAATTTTCATGATTTTAAAAAAAATTCAATCATTTTTTAAGAATTCTACCAAATTTTCTTGTTTTTTATATTAGAAGCAACAAAACAAGGGTGTTGTCCCTATAGCATAAGGCCCAAAGGGCAAAAGTCAGTAGATTGTCACTATTAGCACATAAACAGCACATAGACCCAATATCAAAAATAGTCACAGTAACTTCCACATAGCACCACCAACCGAGTATATGCTATCATAACTACCTTTACTATTACTATCAACATCATCAATACTAGTCAAACTACTTCTAGCATAATTAAAAATACTAATTAGAGTACTAATAAAAGTCTTTAGAGTGGGCTACGTAGGGCCAAACCAATAAAAATAATCGGAGTTATATGTATTAGTATCAATGATTTAATTAAAAATAGAAACAAGGCCATGAAGGCCGCTATCAACAATAGTACAAAAAAGAAAAAGGGACCATATCCCTAAGCCTCCTTCCTCTTGCATGTCTTTATCAACATCATCATTTCCCAATCTTCAATAAGGAACTTAAATAGTCCCTTGTAGTTACCATCTTCACTTTCATTTGCACCAAGCACGTCCTTCTGAATTAGGCACAGGATGGTGGCGGAGTTGTGCATCACCTTCAGGGAAAAAAGGGAGACGTTCTAGAACTTCTTATCCATATCATCCATGCCCTTTTTAATTTTTTCTATCTCCTCCCAAACAGAATCATATTTATCACACTTCATATCAGTGGGGGACTTATCCCTATCTATAGTGGGTGACATGTCATTTCCCTCCATGATCACATTTTGGGCAACATTTAAAGACTCAATTTTAAGGCTCTTTGAGATGTGGGATAAATTGATCTAGCATTGACAGAGAAGACCTCCTTCACAATCACTTTTTCCTTGTTATCGTTATTTTCACTCTCCCCTCCATCCTTAAAGTCTATCTCCTCTTTCAAGTTTTTATCCTTCCCAGTACGTTTGATTGTCAATCTAGAGGATCAGCGGGGAGTGCTAGTTTCTTTCATCACCTCAAATATCTGAATCAATTAGTTGAATGTTGAACTTGGCTTCTTTGGAGGCCTTGGATTTCATCTTAAGGGGAGGTTCATTCCTTTTTGTTTCCTTCATCTTCTCCAGAGTCATAGTGGTAGGAGAGGTATCCGAAGGGCCTTGAATGGTTTTAAGAGAAGGATTTTTAATACATTTTTTTCCTCAATCCAAGAGTGTCCATGATACTGGCTAACAAAGGGGTAGAGGATGCAGGGCCTTCCTAAACTATAATAGGCCTTGTGGGTCAGAGAGAAAGATAGAATTTTTATAGCCTAAAGATTAGACCTTTATGGAGAATAGTGGGTTTCTTTCCCTAGCTTTTAGTCTCCATAGCCTCCTTAACAAAGCTCTAAAGAGAATGCAGACCAAAAAAAAGAAATGAAATATAATCATGGTTTCTAAAATGGTTCAATAATGACATGTGATAGTAATAATAAATGCCAAAATGCACCTCTTGTTGGAAGTCTAATGTGGGAAAGAAATAACTAAGAGGGGAGGTGAATCAGATCTATAAAACTTCTACCAATTCTAAACAAACATATTCAACCATGTATCCATAAACATAAACCAAAATGTTGTAAAAGATCTAACATCTAATCATATCCATAATGAACACATAATACAAATATTTGGTAACCCAGAAACCCTTGAAGGTAAAACTAGGGTGGGGATGACACCTGCAAATCTTCACTACTACATTAATAAAGTGTGCCTGTTAGGGCTACAAAGTTTTGATCACTTTTGTGATCTACCCTATGAGGGGTCTGTCATGTTAAGAGATTTCAAACTTATACAATCTACCTTGTTAAATAATTTAAACTTACAACAAAGTAAGCACTCTGTTAAGAGATTTACAAAGGCCTGTTAGGACCACTTTGTTAAGAGATTTACCCTGATTCACTTGTTAGAATGTATCACTACCTGATCCTTCGGTCTGCACTTCAAATTTTGATAACGGATCTCCTCTTTCCAACTCTTAACTAATCTCTCAATCTGATATATCTATGTTATGCTCTTCATTGCTCTGCTCAGTCACTCTGTCTGGTCAATGCTTCAGATATGCAAAACATGCATATACTCCTGATCTCTTCTCTTCACATCTGCATCCAAAAATACATTCACATAAACATAGATTAGGGTTTGAAGCATCCCATATATAGATTAGTGATGAAACATCTAGATCAAGATCAACGATCTAGATTCATCAGCTTTTGTCACTTAGGAATCTCTAATTTTTATGTGTTGCATGGCTTGCATAGAGATCCATGATCATAAAAATAATGTGTAATTAAATCTCTATGCAAGATCATTAAATGCTTCATTGAAGTTAGCCAAAATGGTTTACCTTGGTGTTTGTTCCATTCCAAACACATATACAAAAATTATCTTAGTCAGCATAGGAAAACTATGGTTCTCAGTCAATACTGTCTCGCTTAGCATAACCACGTGTTTTCACTCATCACTAACTCTTCTATGCAACTAAGCAATCATTCTTCTTGGTATCTATTGAGTAATCAGTGACCATTGACTTTCTCGACAATAACTACTACTCGGTAGATATGTGAAATTACACAAGTCATTTACATTGCTCGGCCTTAGTAGTATGGCTCGATCACAGTGATGACAGACCAAATTGCCTTGATTATGACTAAGTGTATGACACTAATAGATAACAAAGCTTAGAGATCAACAATATCACCCTTTGAGATTAGTGGAAAAAACACTTTGTCATGACTTTTCATTCCTTTACAAAAATAGTACTCAAATCGACTAAGAACTCCCCCTAGGATTTTGACTCAAACTGTCTACATTAAGACTTCACTACATATAAAACATATGTATATAATGTAAAAAATATATTTTATACCTTACATGACCATCAATATTACATTTCCCCCTTGTTTTTGTCACTCTTGTCACTTCTTATCTACTGGGGTAGTAGGGGTCAAACCATATTTATCCAAAAATGGTTGATGAATCTATAGGATGATCGCTAATGCACTATCCCAACTTGTTCTGATAGATTACAAAACCTAAAATTTGATTTCTAGCTCAAAAGCTAGATCGGTCAAACTCTCTACAATGTTCAGAGGTGGATATTTATGTGCTAACTCCTTTGTTTCTTTCACCTCTTTTTGCATAACCTCCAAATGATCTATCAACATGGTCTAAATGGAAATCAATTTCTCCCTTATTATGTCATCATTAGCCATGAGCTCGGATAGTCTCCCTTAGGCATGTGTCAACCCGTTAAAATGAAAAGAGATAGAACTTTCATCCATGCTCAATGACTATCCTGATGAATTTAAATATTCTTGTAGCTTCTCAATAAGTTGTTGACTCTCCTTTGTAAATAATTATGTATCACAAAGTTGTTTGTATAAAGAGACAACATTTTCTATCACTTCTTCTAGGTTGTTTACCAGATCATAAAGTGCAACTTGCTTCATAGTAAGCTTTGCTGCAATTTTATCAAGTACTTTGGTCTCAAATTTTCTCTCAGACCGTTGCATGAGTTTCTCATTAGCATCTATATCATCAGTGTTCACCGTATGAACAATATGAACCAATTGTTCCATTATATTTTATTTCTCATATAGGCCTTGAAACTCAAATGAATCAACAAAGATATATTTAATTTCATGCAATACCTACTTCTGTTGATGTTCCCTTTTCAATTCTTCTTGCTTCCTTTTCATGTTCAATAAATCCTACAAGATTAGCATCTTCTCATAAGATAAGTTATTAGTATCCCATTTTGTAATTACTATAACTTCATCAAGTGTTACTTCAGAGCTTAGAGACTTGTCCTTTTTCTTCTTATGTGATTTCTTCTTCTTGGTCTCTGGTGAGTTGCTACCCGGTTTGTGTTCGGATTTTAAAGTATTAGTATCACCACTGATTGGAAGTATCTCCTTTTGAGTATTAAGTGCCTTCTATTTAGATGTTTCAGCACTCTTGACTTCAGCAAGTACCATAGGAGTGACATTAGGTAACTATACCAATTCTTGAATAGCTTCTTCCTCCTTAGGTTACTATTTCTCCTCAGTTTCAAGAGTCTTGATCTCCTCTGTGTCTCCTTCATGTGATTTGGAGATTTCTGATGTAGACTTATCTTCTTGATATTCTTTTATTTCATCTCCTTCTGTATTGACTTCAAGGTTTTCCACTGTAGGTGAATCTAGAATTATAAGTGTTTCTTTACCCTGCTCCTCAGCATTCAAACCTTGTGTAACCTCATTAATTGTCTAGTCCTCAATCTGTTCATCTTCAACCTTATCCTTCATCTCATCCTCAACAATATCATTTACTTCATCTTCAATATTTTCATTTATCTCATCCTCAGAATTATCTGGCTTATCAATATCTTCCTTATTCTCAAGCTCAACTTGTTTTGATGTGCCTTCATCTTCAAGTTCTTGTCCACTATCAATCCAAAGATAATCTTCCATATCCTTTGACTCTGTTGCACAACACCTTTAGCATCATTCTTCAATATAGAATAAGCTCTCAATTTAGGAATGAATCTATTCCTATATTGGTCCATGAATTTAGCTTTCTGCTTATTTTCCAACTCAGGCATAATTTGAGCTAATGCGCCTTCTCTGATCTGCCTTTCTATCATAATGGCATGTTGTCATCTCTCATCAATTTTAACTGCTAGTTCTTCAGGGATGAAATACCCAATCTCCAATGGTGTCATATTATATGAAACTAACATGTCCATAATTGCTTCTTCTATCTTGTCCTTATCAACTTTACTTAAATTTTCAAACTTAATAAACTTGAATCCAGACAAACCTGCTTATTGATGTTGTGAAAAATCTCATCAACATTAGTAGTATATTTGTGTGTTGCAACTTTGAATTTGTTGATGTCCTCTATTTCTGTCAATTATTGATCTTCTTCATCTTTTCCCATAACGTATTTTCTTCTCGGCTTCCTCTTAGGGTGGCTCGGCTCAGATTTAGTTTAAACTTGTTTTCTCTTCCCTGGACTTACCCCTTCAGCATTCTTTACCAATGTTGTCTTTGGTGGCTTGGCCGATATAGTAATTGTAGATTCCCTGGTCCTCAGTTAGGTTGTGGCAGGAGGAGTAGCTTTCTGTTGTGAACTCCTCTTCTTGATTGGCTCAACAACCTTCACTTTCTTACCCATTTTGTCCACTTCCACATCTTCTTCTTCATTATCTTTAGATTCACTAAATCGGTCCTCACCTTGACCTTGTGTGATCTGTTCTGGTGCATCTTCCTCTTCTTCTTCTCCTAACATCTTCTCAAGATTTTTCACAATTTTATTTCTCTTTTTTTCCATAGTTGTGTCCTTTAACTCTGTAGTTATCTTTGATTTATCTTCATCATAATTCTCAAATCTCTTAACCTTTCTATCAACTTCCTCTGCTAGTAGAGTTGTGATTGATGTAGATGTTTCATCTATGTCTACTTCATAGGTTAATGGCCTTAACCATGATACCCTTAGTACTACAACTTGTACATAGGTGTTATCAATATCAAATAGAAATAAAACATCATCATAATGCTTCTCTACTAGTGATACCAGGATTCTACTCCTTAATTTCATCTTTTTCTTGAATTCAACAAAATAATTACCCATGACAGTGTCAAAATTCTCTCCTAAATGTTGTATAAACTCATTAATTTGTATTGTGACTGGTCAATCCAGACTCCATACTATATCTCTTATAGTAGGAAAATTATTTTGAACATACAAAATATACAGACTAGTAAGGATCCAAACTTACACATAGAGTTCTTTGCCTTCCTAATTATTGATAGGTTCTCAGCAAGTTGAGTCATTTGTAGCTCGGAAAGATCATAAGTATGATCCTTTTTCACTATTTTCCATGCTTGATCAACTGCTACACATGGGACACTATCCAATCTTCTTGATTGTTAAAACTTGTGTGCAATGAATCTGACTCTAAAATCAATTTCAGGATTTGTGATCATAGAAATTGTCATCCATGTCTTGTTCCACTCGGCAAGAGTGAACTTCTCAATGTCTTCCTTTTTCTGACAACGCATAGTTTGCTTCCCTTGCATAATGGGGTAACCAATAAATCAGTGGATGATGTCTTTAGTGATATTTACTGGTCCATTCTCCAGCCATAGACACCTATCATGTCTTCTGCTTAACACTATCCTAATCCATTCAATTTTAAAGTCGCGCGGGAATTCTAGGGCATGGACTAACCTGATGGGGAGACCTAACTCACAAGAGATTTCTTTCTCTTCTCAAGGACTTTCCTATGACCTTACTAGGGTACTTATCTCTACCCTAACCATAGGAAACTCTTATGGTCCCTCTACTCCAACTAGATCTCTCCACCAACATCAAACTCTCTTCAATCCTTCACAACTCATTTGTGCAACCATAGGATTAATTCAAGGGAAAAGTGCTCCAAACTATTCTTGACACTAGGAATAGGTGTTCACCCTATTTCCCCTTCACCTTTCATAAATTTTTATCCACTCTAATATTTTCTTTCATAGTTTACCCATCGAGTTCATACTTTTCTGGTTTTTAGGCCTTGTAGCCTTTTTAGCCCAATTAGGCCTCCTAAAACCCCCAAACTTGGAATACCTTCAAATCCACCTTAAAAAAACCCCAAACTGATTATGGATTATCTCTAAGGACCTCCTAGGATTCAATATTTCCTAGGTATTAGGTCTCTGTAGTGTCCATACATAGGACTTCCAGTAAACCCCTTATTTTAAGGGTTTTTATGGAATGTAGTCCAGTCTATCCTCTTTTGCCTTCCAATTTGTTCTAATGATCTTCTCTACACTTCTCATTTCATATGCATGTCCATGACACATTCCCCTACACCACTCGGATTGAGATTGGTACAAATCAATCCATTCAACAAGGCTTCTTGATCTGCAACTGTGCAATTCCCTAATTGGATACCTTTGTACTTGTCTAGGCCCTACTTGAAAAAATAGAACCCCTACATAAAATGAACCCCAAAGCCATATTTACACAATGTATAGATTTCCCTTCTTGATTCCAAGTGGCCATTGTGATTCAACCATGGGAACTCAAGAAGGAGCAATATTTACATGGTTAGCTCTGTTTAGGACAACGAACTAGAAGAACTTAAAGAATTTACAAAATGATAAAGAAATTGAAAAAAATTTCAAATCAACTCCACAAAGCTTAATTACATAACAAGAACTAACACCTCAAATCATTACATTATACCATTCAATCCATTAGGGTTGGATGATGGTTCAAAACTAATCTTTGTATTACCAAAATAGTGCTTCCACTAAGTCAGTCTACACAATCTAAAAACCAACCCCTCAATTAGGGTTTGGATAACCTTATATAGTCCATCCCCACATGCTCAGACCCTAAGGTCAGGATTTGGACCCATTTAATGTTATTTTCAACATTCTAGGAAATGTTGTCATGACAACTTTGAAAAGTTGCAAAGTTATCATGAGCAACTTTTGCAACTTTGCTCTCCTACCTCTCTCACTTTCTCCATTCATTCCAAATTCACTCTATTGGATCCCAAATCACTTAAAAAAAAAAAATCATAGCTATCCCTCCATTTTGGGACTTTGGTCATTGTTTGACCAACTTTGACTTTCCTAGACACCTAGTGCAATATAGACTACTTAGGACCTTCTAGGATCAAAACAAAGACAAAACTTAACAACTCCTATTTACACACACACTTTGGGACTTTATCTTATTCCTTATTCATTGGTGGTTGAATAGAACCACCTACAAGCCAAAATTGACCTAGGATCAAACTAAGATCCTAAGGTGCTCCTGCACCATTCTCCCCTTGCAATAAGAAAGTCAGGGTAACTGAGGTGTGATAAGCTCTATATTGATTCCATGCTTCTTAAAATCACCCTCTTCTATCCAAGTAGCCTTTGATTTAGGTTGGTGCTCCCACTTGACTAGATGCTCCATATAGGTTGTGTTCCTAGTCCTCTTTGTCACTCTAGCATACACAATTCTCTCAGCTTGTGGCTTAGTTGGGATAGGTACACCAAGTCCTTCCACATCATCTACCATATTTGTATTGTACTCCTACTTTGTGACATTAGGTTTTGTTATGCCCTACATACCCATCCCTACATTTTGTACATAAAATGTTGGGTCCCCCTTTTCGCTTTTGATTTTTCCTTGGTTTCCTTTCTGTTCTTTGTTTCCCTCCGAGCTTTGATTCCGTGAGGGTTGTTTTCTTTTGTTTCTTGTCTTCTTTTGTCTCCAGGACCTGGTCTCGGAGTTGTTTTTTTTTTAGTTGACCGGACCCCAGACTCTGAGATTCTTTGTCATCATGTCTTCTTTTGCGAGAAGATGTGGCTACATGGAACCCTCGGGCCCGGAGTCTAGAGCTTTGCCTTTTCTAGAGTTTGTGGAAGGAATGTAATATGTTTTTACCCTAGGGGTATAAATTGGTTTCACCAGTTACTTTCACATTTACCACGATCAAACACTTAGAGAAATTAGAGCGATTCAAAGGTGATTGAGGTGATTAAACAGTGTTTTTCTCCTTGTGTTTAGTGAGTGATTAATAGTAATTTGTAGTGCTCATTCATGGTGACTCAAGGGTGAACTTGTTGTAGAGCACCTCCCGTGCTCGTCCTCCCTGCATTCCCCATGTTTCTAGGTAGGCTTTCGGCTCTCTCTCCTCTCTATTTTTTGGTTCTGTTTCTTGCTTGTCTGTCTTGTTTTTGTCTTGTTTTCATTTTTGGTTCTTCTTTCGTCTTGCCGCACCTTCGGGTGGGCTTTTCTGTCACCTCCCATTTGTGGGCTGGCTTTGCCAGAGGGTTGTCTTCCCTCTGTGTAGTTGTAGTTTAGTATATATTTTGTACATTGTTGTAGAATGTTGTAAGTGCGTCTGTATATTATGTATATATTGTAGTCTTCCTGTACATTTTTGTATATACATTTGTTTTTGCGGTGAGCCTGCGAGATGTGCTTCAGCCCTCGTAAGCGCTTTGACCCTTTGTATATTTAGTGTATACTCTATGTATATCCTTCTATTTGTGTCAAGCTCATCATGCTCCTTCACAACCAAACCATGTTTTCGAGCTCGTCAGAGAGGTATTTGCCATGGCTTGAACTTGGCACCTCGCTGGTTCGAGCCATGGTGGCTTTCTCTCTCTTCTTTTATGTCTTCTTAATGGCGGGATTAATTTCCCATGAGTAGGCATTCAAATCCCATACCATATGGTATTTACTTCTCCCGTGTCAACCCACTTTTCACCATTAATTCCATTACATTGTCTGTCACGTGGCCATGTGACGACCCATGTCAGCCAAGTACAGCTCTCTGTCGGTCACATTGACAACGGTTAGTTCTTCCGGACTCCGGGTACTGAGAATCCCCTAGGTCTTCATTCCATTTTTTTCACCTAATCCAATGCCCCGGAGCTCCGGGTGTTTATCAGAATCCGATCCTTGTTAACTTTAATATTCCAGGATTTCTGATGCATGCTAACATTTTTTTTGAGCAAGTGTGAATTTTTTAGAATTAATCTTTCCTTGGTAACTATGTAATTAAAAGATATACCAAGGACATGTCATATTATTTTTAATTCCTTTATTAAGGAATTTAGATATTCCTCCTTGAGAGGATTCCCACACATGGCACACACCAAATGTGAATGTGGCACACATAGACTGCGGGAGTTACATGCAAACTCCTTCACTCATCTCTACATAAGAGATGGTTCTCACACATTTATTAGTGTTCTAGGGTTCTCATAGGGATTCTAAGTTTGATTTCTTCTCTCTTCTCTCATTCTCATTCTTGCAATATTGTAATGAGCTTATTGCTCTCATTCTTTAGGCTTTGAGCCATATTCATATTGTTCACAAGGAGTTTTTCTTGTTTTTCCCCTTTCAAATCCTTGTGTTCTTGCCTTGGTTCTTGGAGTATTTTGGTGTACTTGTGGTTGATCTATTGAAGGAAAATCTATCTCTCTCTCTCTGCATTTGGTAAATCTTTTCCATTGCATACTCTCTTGGATTCTTTCCCTATCTTTTTCATTTTACTTTATATTTTTAACATGGTATCAGAGCTGGTTTAATCCTTGTTTTGAGTGTTGCATGCAGGAATAGTTGAAAGATATCTTTATTGAGGAGAAGAAATCAGTTTTTTGTTGATCTAACTCTTATTTGCAGGGGTTTTCTTCTTTCTTTTTGAAATTTTTTTGGGTTTGGACAGTTTACCACCAGATCTAGTTTCTTTTGTTTGGTATTTCCCTCTGTCGGGCAACCGCAAGGGAAGATTTCAGATTTGCGTTGTAGATGATCTTTATCATTAAATTAGTACTAACATCTCTTTCTAACGCTTTGAAGGTTATTCAAGCATATTTATCTGTAGGGTTATATATCTCTATTTTTTAATCTCTGTAGTTTTCCTTTTATGCAAACCACTTAAACATTTATGTGACTGTCATTTTTAAGATAGTTTTATAGACCCTCACTCAGGCATTCATAACTTTCACACTATAAATAATTTTTACAATCGCTCCGGTGGAGTTCTAGATAATTAGGTTTCTAAACACATATCCAAAAATTAGAAAAATCCAATGGTGCATGTAAAAGTTATGCCCCCCGTAATTTGAATGATTTATTTGTCTCAGTATTACTGTTTATATATAAATTATTGTTTAAACATATTTAATTCTATGTATTAATCTCAGCACTTATTTTGTATTATTTTATTTTCTTTGTGCAGCTTCTCTTCATAGCACTACCCACCATTTAATAGTGCAACTTTCATCATTTTTTTATTCCTCCCTCGGCCTCACACAGCAGCTCCATCTCCTTCATCATTTTATACATTATAACATTGCTCAACATTTCAATTATATTACCTTTTCCCTACCTTCTTTCCTTGCGCAGCCCTCCATTCTGCTCCTGCGAAGCACTTACCTAGATTTATCTCTATCTTTCTCCCTTGCGCTGCCTTTCCCTCAGCTCACACGTAGCTGTTGTTTATATTAAATTTCGTATATTGCATTTTCCTTCGGCATAGTGGCCTACGCAGCTCTTTCTCCAGTGTTGCATTCTTTCTCCCTTCTTTGCAGGTTTATCATTAGTTTAACATTTTCTCTTCACTATTATTGGAGTTAGTTTTCATTCCTTGTTATTATACAATTACAGTTTATATATATATCTGCAGGTTATTCTTCCTTTGTCAGGCTAATTATTCTTTATTGTAGGTTATTCCTTTTTCTTGCAGGATTATAATCATATTTCTTGCATTATAACGGTTTTTAATCATATTTTTCCAAACATCTTCTTCTTATGCAGGGTTGTGGCAGTTTTAATTAATAGTCTCCTTGCTTATAACTATCAGATTTGTTTAATATTATATTTATCTTAGTTTCCTTTTCACAATTTAAGTTTAACTGTTAAAATCAATTTAATTTTTTAACAAAAAAAAGTTAAACTCTTATACATTTGGTTTCACTTATCTTTTTTATTTAAATCATCTAAACCCATTATTCCTCTTATCTTTTTAAAATCATTTCTATAGCTAACTCATTATTTTATTGTTCTAAAAATTTGTTTCATCACTTTAACAAAAAATTTAAACTTTTTTAATAGTTAAAAAATTATTGTATATTGGCGTTTACTAATCGCGTTAAATTGGTTTTTTAGCTTCATTGTTGTATACTTCAACTTATATTTAAAATTAGTTTAATTCATTAGGTCGATGCTAATTCCAAAAATTAAATTAACAAGTTCCAATTATCACGCTTGGAAGTCTCATATTACATTTATTTTTAAATACTAATATTCTTGATGTGGCGACTAGTGCGACTTCTGTTCCCGCTACTACTGCCTCTAAGGCAGATATTGATGCTTGGAATGAGAAAAATGATGAGGCTTTAGGCCTTATAGACATTTCTTTACATCCAGATTTATATGTTTTAATTGCCCACTAAACTGAAGCACATGCAACATGGACTATTTTGAAAAACACCTTTGACAGTGCAACTGAATCTCGAAAGATTCAACTCCAAGATCAATTGGAGGATCTCAGGTATACATATTTCTCAACTATGGATGAGTTTTTACTTAATTTTGATTCATTTCGAAGTCAATTAACTGGTTTAGGAGTTACTTTATCTGAAATTCAGTTAATTCATATCATTTTTAAAAAAATGCCTTCCTAGACAATTTCAACAATTTATCACTAATATTCATTCTCAATTAGCTCTTCCTTTTTTAGCATCTCAATTAACTTATGTTATATTTCAACAAATTTACATCAAGAAGAGGCTAAGTTAATTCAATTTGGCTCAATCAAATCTAATGAACATGCTTTCATGTCTAGATCTCATAATAATAGATCAAAGAATCATAATCATAATAATGGTTATCATAACAATTCAAATATACCTCATTGTAATTATTGTGGGAAAGATGGTCATGTGATCAATACTTGTTTTAAGAAACTTAAACATTAGAAGTCATCTAATCCGAATACTCAAAATTCTCATAATCATAACACTCGTCAAGCTTTTTCTATTCATTATGGGATGTCTAATTCTCACTGTGATGATACTACTATTTGGGATGAATATTATGATGAAGGCTACTCTTGGAATAACCCTCTTGATTATTATCTTCCTACTCAAAATGATTATATGCTCTCTCCTTATGATGCAATGCAATTTGATGATTCTTGTTCTCATGTTGATGATATTCTTGATTAAGAAGAGGAAATTATCTCTAACTTTCTTAATGTTACTTTGCAAGATATGTGCATTACTCAAGATGAAATTCATAATGATGGTACTAATCCTATGATTGTTTTGGAGGTTAATGATGGTAGCTCTCCTCCTCTTGATGTTTCATATTATGATGAATACGTTACAGATTTGCTTTATGAAACTGAAGATTGCATTCCTGATTATATGATTGATGATTCGCAAAATGATTTTACTTTCCAAAGTGTTACTGATTCAGCACTAGGAGATCCCAATAATGGGAGCTCTACTAGTGGTTCTTGCCTTATTGCAGGCTCTGGTGTTGATCATGCTCCACCTCTATTTTTTACTAGAAGTAAATATACAGAATATATAAATGCATCTCAAGAATCTCAATGGTCACTTGAAGATTTGGGCCCCCCTCCGCAAGCAATTACATCTTTGTATTGTCAAAGTGCTATCCACTTAGCAAACATTCCTATGTACCATTCAAGCTCCACCGATCCAGTTGAAGAAATACATGATGATCAAGTTGTCAACAATCTACTGAAGACTCTTTCAAAAGAAACATCTCAAAATCATTATAAACATTTGGGTGTGATACCTATTTCTCTCATCTCCCCAAGTAAAGATTAAAGGGGGATGTTAGAATTAATATTTCCTTGGTAACTATGTAATTAAAATATATACCAAGGATATGTCATATTATTTGTAATTCCTTTATTAAGGAATTTAGATATTCCTCCTTAAGAGGATTCCCACACATGGCACACACCAAATGTGAATGTGGCACACATAGACTGCGGGAGTTACATGCAAACTCCTCCACTCATCTCTACATAAGAGATGGTTCTCACACACTTCTTAGTGTTCTAGGGTTCTCATAGGGATTCTAAGTTGGATTTCTTCTCTCTTCTCTCATTCTCATTCTTGCAATATTGTAATGAGCTTATTTTTCTCATTCTTTAGGCTTTGAGCCATATTCATATTGTTCACAAGGAGTTTTTCTTGTTTTTCCCCTTTCAAATCCTTGTGTCCTTTCCTTGGTTCTTGGAGAATTGTGGTGTACTTTTGGTTGATCTATTGAAGGAAAATCTATCTCTCTCTCTGCATTTGGTAAATATTTTACATTGCATACTCTCTTGGATTCTTTCCCTATCTTTTTCATTTTACTTTTTATTTCTAATAGAAATGGTGGTGAATTCCCCGGAGTTCTTAAAATATTATTTTTATTATATCATGTATTGATGGTTCTTCAGTCTTGCAGGTTGCAGATTGATTGATCAAAATGTCTAACGTGATCGCTCCTCCTGATAGCCCAGAGCTGTCAACTACCTCCACTCGGGCAGCTACAAAAACAAAGGCCAAAAAGATGTTGGCCAAGATGCCACTAACCTCCAAGTACCCAAAGGAGGGTGTTCTCATAGGGTCCAAGGTGGACACTAAGTTATAGGAGATAACAAACACAGATCCCAGACTATGGGCTGAAATGCAGGGCTTGGTCCAAGCCATATACCAACAGAGAACCACCGGAGACAATATGGCGAAACACTTGGCCACCTCTAGGATTATTAAAGCTACAATTTTTCCCTACTTGATGCAAGCACCGGAGCTGATACTCCAATTGGAGACACTCTACAACACCTCCACTCAGGTTGTTTTTCTCGCCGATCCCCGGCCGCTACACTATCCAGCGACTATCGTCAATCTGGACACAGCTAGTTTTTCTTCAGGGCTGGGGATCCCTCAATTCAAGGGATTTTTTATTCTCTCCCAGGCCACATCATTAAAGGAGTTCAAGGAGGATTCTCTCCTCTCCCGACAACATCTCAACACCCACTGGCTAAAGTCCCCGAGAAGGGACTATAAAAAGATGAAGCTAGAGATTCCCCGTGGGGATTTTAAAGAACCTATCCACGCCGGAATCATATTTCTATGCAGGCTCTTTGCAGATCCCCATGCCCAAGATTTATTGGCATGGATGTATTACTTTCTATAATGCATCACCACTCACAGTCAGACATTCAATTGGGTGGCCATCATCGCCAACCACGTGGACACACAGATGAAGAGTGTGCTCTAGACCTCAAAATTCCACATGACATCTTATGTATTATGGGCACTGGCCCAACAGAGACCTGTCTTTCAGTGTTTGCAGATGATGGGTGTTCTCGAGAACGGGCCAGGCCAGTTGATGCCATGGGATCATTATCCCTAGGTCTAGTGGGAACTCAGTTTCCCAAATTTTTGTAGGGTAAATGATGCCTTCATTTACCAGAATATTTTCACACTTACTTGGGATTCTAGATACCGGTTATCGCAAGAGGAGATGAACTTGGTGAGTTCTTATGGGAATTACTTTATTCAACTCCAGTAGCATACATATATTCAGGTGACCGGCTTCTCTAGGAAACCCTATCTTCTTCCTCAGTATTCAGTATTGCGGGGATAGAATAATTCTTTTGGAGTACTGCCGGCAGATTTTGGTGTTGCATGCCCTCTTCACATTGAAGAAGGTTACCAATGTTCTATTCCCATTCTCTTGCGGGAACTATTCTTGAAGTCTTGCCATAGAAAAGGAGGCAGACAATGAACTAAAGAGTCTGGGACTGGTGGAATTTCACCATACTAGAAACAATTTTGATCTACTGGGAAAAATAGCAATAGCGCTTCCCCAGGCATCCCCACCACACAAAGATGATATTGAAGATTTCTAGGTGGATTGCTAGGATAGTTTTGATCTCCATGCCCGCCAACATTTGTTGATGTCTAAAGGCTTGATGAAAGAACTCGACCTTCAGGGTTTCTCGAAGGGTTTTTCAGATGACGGGCCCTTGGAGGACCCATTGTATAAAGAGCAGGGGTTAGATAAATTGGATCTCCCTCTGGTGGATTGGGCTACCCCAAAATATTTAACAATTGAGGGAGTATTTTTCCCCATTGTAGAAAATAGTCATAAGTATTTTAAGCGGGTGTGTCCAAGGAGCACTCAGAAAGGACCAATTAATCGAAGGTCCACTTCGACCTCCGAAGCCATAGGACCTAGCACAAGAAAGGGGAAGGAGATAGAAGATACCCCAGCCCAGGTACCTCCCAATGGTTCACTCCCCATAATGGCACAAATATAGGATAGAATGGAGGCATCATGGCTAACAAGCCAGAAAATATTTGCACAACTATACTCCAATGGCATCTGCTCGCCTAGCGGGATCCCCATCATTGGCCACACTTATGAGCAGGTAGATGTTTGCTGAGGTGGAATCTCCAAGTATTCTGGATGTCAGGGCCCCACTATAGAGAAAGAAGAATCATAAGGTGAACCCCACCCCCACGTATGGATGTGGGCCCATGTATGCCTAACATGCCCCTAGTAGAAGTCAGTTCAGATTCCCCTAAACTAGAAGATATAATAGAGAACTCTCCCCCACACAATGACTTTGATGATATCTTTAGGGCGGATGAGCTTATGAACCTTCATGGGGATATAGATCACATGGTGGAAGAAATCGTTGCTCAGGAGAAGGAGGAGATCCCCGTTGAAAAGGAACTCCTAGAGCAAGAAGTTGCCACAGAGTAGGAAGTCCGGGAAGATAAAAAAGGAGCTAGAGCAGGAGAGAACATCGGTCCAAGAGATCGAGAATGAACCAAGGCAAATAGCAGATGAGCAACCGATGATTGGAAACCGGACCCATAGGATCAACCGTACCCCTATTCATCACACTCCAAATTCCTTTGGTTACTTTGGGTGACCAATTGCCCTGGAGTACATTTGGTGAGGTCATCACCACAGCCCAAACATTGAACCTAGGCCAGGTACCTCAGCCACCTCCAGAAGATATTCCAATAGAGGAGGATATCCTAGTGAATGATGCCAAAGAACAACAACAGCAAGGTGAGGGGAAATCCCTGAGGACATAAATGTCAATTCGCCCGATGCTGAGAAAGATGGGGAAATCCCCAAAGATATAGGTGATGCAAGTACCAATGGAGAAGAGACCCCGGACATCACAAAAGAGGATGCTAATAGGGCAAAAAATACTAAGGTCTCCAAAGAGAAGGAGTAAGAACAGGAGTAATGAAATCAGAAAGAGCCTGATGACAGTGAAGATACCAGGAATGCACCACCAGATTCTGAAGGGAGTCCCGATTCCCAAGCCTTGATAGCAAAGCCACCCCAATGGCCATTGGAATATAGGAAGAGGAATGCCCCGGTGGTAGAAATAGGTGTTCCACTCTCCTTGGCCAAAATGATGGCCTAAAATGCAGAGGCTAAGAAGCCCAAGAAGGCCCAGAGAGTCCATACCCTCCGGACTAGTCCAGAAGGAAGTATAGTTGTGACAATCGCAAGACCTCTCCCATGTACAAATGCAGCGGTGGTAAGGGCCAAAGATTACACAATCACAGAGGTGCCTCTGGGGAGGAGAGATAAATAGGGGGAATTGAACTTTCTATAAGAGGCAACCCAGGAAATAGAGGCCCGATATAATAAACAAGCACAAAAGTTGAAGGAGGAAAGGGAAAACAATGCAAATCTCCTCAGACTCCTGACAAAACTCACACAGCCCCTGGCCAAGATCCACCCAGAAGCTTCTACCTCTAGATTACTACTTGCACAAGGTGACATTGATTCTCTAAGGGCCATGAAGAAGAAGGCCCAGGCTGTGGATGGGTGGATCACTGAGCAGATATTTGTTGTAAGGAAATTTTTAGTGGTGTTGCTCCCAGATCTCTATCAGATCAGTAATCTCCTTAGTCAAGTGAACGTCTCCACTATCTTGTGGGAGAAAGACTTGGAAAAGTATGAAAAAGGGAAGGTCAAGTTGGATGAGGTCTTCAACACTGGGGAATAAGTCATCACAGAGGTGGGAATTTTGGGAGAAGAATCATATGACTCCCTCTGGGCCCAGTACTCCAGACTTGGCCTCAAGATTGAGGTATGGAAGCAACTGGTTAAGGCCCTAAGAGATAAAGTAACTATGGCCCAGTATCCTTTGGGCCTATTAAAGGCATTTGTGCTAAGGGTATCACAAGTCGACCCCTTCACCACCAGAACATGCACCTTGAAGGACTATGTCCTCAGTAAGTATGATGAGTTCACGGAGTCCCTATATCAGTCTGCCAAGGAATTTGACAGAGGAAGGTTATCAAGATTATCTAAGATGATGCTCTGAGCACATGATGTCGTGAAGATAGTAGATGAATTCCAGAATGGGGCTAGAGAAGTTGAAGAGAAGCTTGAGGGTGTCCTTGGCTGGTAGGACGACATTAAGGGCATAGATGAGGATGGCATAAGCCAAGTTTTGGAAGCATTTAAGAATAGTAAAGGGCAATAAGGATCTCCAAATTTTAGAGATTTTCACCAGCAGGATGCATTCTTTGAACATTCTTTATTCTTGGAGCGCAAGCTCCTGAATCCTAAAGTCCCAGATCCAACAATTTTGTATTCTTTGGATGACTTGAGTCCAGGTTCCTCGGAGCCTATAGGTCATTATCAGGCAGTTAATAAGGGTTTCAGAAAGTAGGTGACCCCAGCAGGGCACATCAGCTCAAGGGATGGTTCTGACAGGTGGTCTTCCCAAGGCACCGCTCCAGCATTAAACACCTGGCACATTAGAGACAGTGATCCATTTTTTCATTGATGAGGCATGTAGCCTCGAACCCTGGGGGATTGGATTTCTTCTATTCTTCCTTTGGCTCTCTTCTTGAGGTCGATTCTTCCATACCTCTTTTCTTGCCTTATTCTTCTGACATGTCAGACCTTTATTCTTCTTGAGGTTGTTGTAACGTGGTGCAGGTAGTACGGGCCACCGGAAATTACATTTTATTATTGAGTGTAAAATTATATTAGGTCAACTTTAGGGAAAACATGTGTATAAATAATAAGTCTGACCTCATTCCAAGGGTCGGCATAATTGATGATTTTTCAGTCCATAGCTATAGCATTTCATAATTTCATTTCTTATAGTTGCAGAGCTCAATGCTCCTTAGTTCTTAGACTCTCTTAGTAGATATATGCTCCCTTGGAGCCATTATTGTATGCACCAGTGCTTGCTAGAAAACCTGTTAATGAAGAAAGAAGAGTTCTGGCAATGAAGTTGTTAGCATTTTGATCTCTGGATTAGCATTCTTTTGTGATGTATGTTTCTGATGTCCCTTTCTCTAATGTTTTAAGTAGATTAATGACCTTCTTTTCCCCTCGCTATTGGATATGTATGAACTAATGGTTCTGTATGCATTCAGTATTTAGTGTAGCATGTTAGAGCATGGTTGATGTTTTAAATGTATTAGTAGAACTATAGGTAGAATGAATACTCTCTAACCCTAGCATATCTTTTGAATTTTCTTTGATAATCCAAATGCTTGCAGGAAACCCCAACCTAACAAAGTCCTCAGAGAAGATGAGCCAAGAAAACCAGCTATCCCCCTGAACAAAATAGTCACACTCCCAACTTAGCTCCCGCACCGTCAAGACCCGACTCTCACGTGCTTGCAAGCCCTGAGAATTTATTCCCTAGACAGTCTTTACAGGCGAAGTTGGCTGGTACCCTGGTACCTGGTGACAACTTACACATCTATTGGCAGACCGGTCACAAAGTCTTGTCAACAGGTCCTTTATATTTGATCAAATATTTTACATTGAATATAAGAGAGATGGACATATCCTTGGGTAAATCCACTTTATAGGCATTAGGTACATACTTAGCCAACACCTTACATGGGCCAATCCTCTTCATCTGAATCTTTCAAGGAATGTCTTTCTGTAGTCTGGCTTTGTTCAAAAACACTATCACCAAGTCTCCTACTTCAAACTGTAAGTCTCTTCTCCTTTCATCCACTATATCTTTAAGCTTCTAATTTGCTTACATTAGTGTCCTCTTCACCTGCTCATGGACCTCTCTCATAGACTAAGAAAATTCATTTGCATGTCCACTGATCCCTTCATAACCTTTTAAGTCTCTAAGCTCAAGAACACCCCTTGGATGTAATCCATACACAACTTGAAATGGACTCTTACCAGTAGTCCTATTGGTACTATCATTATAGGAAAATTTTGCTTGCAGAATGACTTATTCCCATCTTTTCCCATACTCCTTGGTTAAACATGTTAACAAATTACCAAGTACCCTATTTTTTACCTCTGTTTTCCATCTGTTTGAGGATGATATACAGAGCTATGTGCCAAGTTGGTTCCCAATCTCTTCCACAGTGTTTTCCAAAAGTACCCCATTAATTTCACATCCCTATCAGAGACAATACTGGTTGGAAAACCATGTATCCTTACTATTTCCTTAAGGAAAAGGTCGACAATGTGATTAGCATCATGTGTTGTTTTGCATGGCATAAAGTGACTCATCTTACTGAATCTATCCACTACAAAAAATACACTATCCAAACCAGTTGGTGTTCTAGGTAACCCCACTATAGAGTCCATACTTATGCACTCCAAGGCCTATTTGGGATGGGCAATGGCTGATAGAGCCCTGCATTTGCAGATGTTCCTTTTGCTTTTTGACATATCCCACACTGCTCTACATACCTCCTTACATCCTTTTGCATTTTAGGCCAATGATAAAATCTCTCTACTAAATCTAGGGTCTTCTTTACCCCAAAGTGCCCACTCAAACTACCATTATGCTTCTCTTTGATGAGGTTATCCCTCATGAAACCCCTTGGAACACATAGTTGTTCCCCCTTAAATAGTAAACCATTCTACAATGTATAGTCAGCATATTCACTATGGAAATGATTATCAAAATCAGTGCATACCTAATAAATCTCTGAGAAATCTACATCTCCTTCATATATGTCCTTGAATTCTTCAACTCCTATGCTATGCAATTGTATTTATTGGACAGTCATAAACCTCCTACGAAGTGCATCTGCAACTTTATTGTTTCCTCCCTTCTTGTGCTTGATTGTGAAGGTGTATGATTGCAGAAATTCCATCCACTTTATATACCTCAAACTGGGCTTCTCTTGTGTATTTATTTATCTTAGGACTTGGTTTTCTATGAATACAACAAATTATTTTGGCAACAAATAGTGCCTCCATTTATTAAGATCTTGTACCAAAGCATAAATCTCCAAATCATAAGATGAGTATCTAGACTTTTCCTCATTTAACCTTTCACTAAAGAAGGCTATTGGCCTCCCTTCTTGGCTTAGGACTGCACCCACTAATATGTTGCTAGCATCACATTCTACAATGAACAATTTTTCAAAACTTGGGAGAACTAGAATGGGTTGTGTAGCCACTTCCCTTTTCAACCTTTCAAATCCTTCATTGGCCTCCTTGGTCCATATGAACTTTGTCTTGACTCCCCCTTTTATTGTATCAAGGATAGGTGCACAAATTTCACTAAACCTTCTCATAAACTTCCTATAGAATTGTGCCAAACCATGGAAACTTATCACTTTAGTCCCTGTCTTAGGATTAGGCCAACTTAGGATGGATTCAACTTTGCTTTTATCCATTTTTAGATTACCTTGGGAAACTAAAAAGCCTAAATAGACAAGTTCTTATTTCACAAACTCACTTTTCTCAAGGTTAATGGTTAGCTTCTCTTCTTGAAGTTTCTTCAACACAATTTCTAGGTGCTTCATATGTTCTTCCTTGGTTTTACTAAAAATTAGGATATCATCTAGGTAGACTACTACAAACACACCTATGTAATATTTTAGCACTTCGTTCATTACCCTCATAAAATTACTAGGTGCATTTGTAAGCCCAAATGATAGTACTAACCACTCATAGAGTTCCTCTATGGTTTTAAAGGTAGACTTCCACTCATCCCCCTCTTTCATCCTAATTTGATAATATCCACTCTTAAGGTCTATTTTTGAAAAGTACTTAGCACCCTCAAGACAATCCATCAAGTCTTCTATTTTAGGAATAGGAAATCTATACCTAATTGTTATCCTACTTATTACCCTAGACTCGATACACATTCTCCACTTACCTCCCTTTTTAGGAGTGAAAACCACTAGAACAACACATGTGCAGATGCTCTTTCTTATCAGACCTTGATCCAAATGCTCTTTAACTTGCCTTGCAATATCCTTGTTTTTCTCTGGTGTCATCTTGTAAGCAACCTTGTTTGGCAATGATGCCCCTGGCACAAAATCAATCTAATAAATTATTTCTCTTTTTGGAGGTAGTGTAGCTGGTGCCCCATCACTTATGATATCCTTGAACTGATCTAACAACTATTTAAATTCTATAGGCATAAGTTAATGTTTAGATGTCTCTTCCTCCTTTGGTTTCACCACGATAGAATAGCTAACTTCATCTTCTATCTTCATATATTTAAGGAATTCTTTTCCACTCATCAAGAGTGTATTTGTGTCCTTCCCCTCCACTATATCTTCCTCTATCAAGGATTTTATCTTATAAGTAACTCCATTCTTCTTGAATGATTACTTATTCTCCTTGCCATGGTGGACTAATTCTCTGTCATACTGTCATTGTCTTCCAAGCAACAGATGAAAAGAATCCATTCGTAGCACATCACAAAGTATCTTGTCCTGATACTTCCCTATGGTGAAATCAACTGATACTTGTTCATTAACCAATATGTTTTTCCCCTTTTTTAACCAAGTTACATTATAGGGGTTAGCATGGGGTATCTTGTTCAATTTCAACTTCTGCACTGCCTCCTCTTAGATCACATTATCCATCAACCCTGAGTCTATGATGACTCTACACACCTTTTCATGAATATTTCTCTTCACCCTAAAGAGTTCTCTCCTTTATTTATGTTCCTCTTTGTTAGGTTCTTTAATTAAGATCCTCCTAAGCATTAGGTTCTCTCCTTTCTCTGAATCAAGACTTATCTCAAAGTGTTTAGTATTGTCTTCTTCTTGCACATATGCAATTTTATTTTCTCCTTGTGAAGATGATGGCTTATTCGGACACCTATAGGCGAGTTACCCAATTGTCCATAGTTATAACATTTCATTGAAGAAAAATGTGAGCTTCTTCCAGAACCACCATATCTACCTCTTCCACCACTATGAAAGCTTCTTCCTCTGCCATAGATTCCTTTATTGCTTAGCTCATTTGTTTGTTCAATGAGCTTGGAGTCTCCTTGACCTCTGGTCTCATTTCTCCTTCCACTATAACCTCCCCTATTTCCTCCCCTATGTCCTCCTCTAGAGTCTCTACCTCTTTCTCTACCCCTAGAGCTTGAATCTTTCTTCTTTCTGAGTTTATCTTCCACCTTAAGGGCCATTTGAAAACCATGGATAGAAGTTAAGGTAAAGAGGCTTAGCTCCTCCTGAATGTTTCACCTATGTCCATTAAGATACCTAGATACTTTGATGCTTTCCATTTCTTGCACTCTGGATCTAAGGCATAATTTTTGAAATTCTTCTGTGTAAGCAGCCATATCTAAGTCTTTTTGTTTGAGAATCTATCTTTTTTTATGCAGTTGGATGTCATAATCCTCTAGAAGGTAATTTTATTTTACCTTAGCCACCATAGCCTTATAATTTACTATTGGCTTCTTCCCTTCTCTTTCTATTTCTTCTTGCAATAACTTCCACTAAGTTAATGCTTGTCCTCTCAACCTTGACTTAGCTATCTTCACTTTTTGTGCCTCTGTAATCCCATCACACTCAAAGTGATTTTCCATATTCTCAATCCATTCCATCACCAACTCTACATCCATTCAGCCAAAGCAAAAAGGAATTCCTTCTATTTCTTTGCCACTTACTACTTTAAGGGCTTTAAGGAAAGGTTCCTCAGGTAAAGGAGGGTCTGGTTCTGGTTCTATATCTTCTTCAATCTTGGTCTTTCCCTTGTCTTTATCCACTTCTAAATTTTCTTTCATCTTACTTGCAGTCTCTGCAACTTCTGCCAATTTGTGTTTCATCTCCTCCATAGCTTCTTCTAGGAGTCTATTCTTTTCTTTTTATTATAAAAAATCTCTTGCCAATTATACATTGGTCACCATGGTGCTCTCACCAATTGATTCACTCACCTCTAGCCTTCACTCTCACTTCCTAAGCCTTCAATGGCTCTGATACCACTTTGATGGGGAGGCCTAACTCACAAGAGCTTTCTTTCTCTTCTCAAGGAATTTCCTATGACCTTACCATGTTACTTCTCTCTACCCTAACCACAGGACACTCCTATGGTCCCTCTACTCCAACTAGATCTCTCCACCAACTTCAAACTCTCTTCAATCCTTCACAACTCAATTGTGCATCCATAGGCGTAATTCAAGGCAAGAGTGCTCCAAACTATTCTTGACACTAGGAATAGGTGTTAACCCTATTTCCCCTTCACCTTTCATCAATTTTGATCCACTCTAATAGGTTCTTTCATATTTTACCCATCGAGTTCATACTTTTCTAGTTTTTAGGCCTTGTAGCCTTTTTAGCCCAATTAGGCCTCCTAAAACCCCCAAACTTGGAATACCTTCTAATCCACCTTAAAAAACCTAGAAACTGATTTTGGATTCTCTCTAAGGATCTCCTAGGCTTCAATATTTCCTAGGTCTTAGGTCTCCATAGTGTTCGTACATAGGACTTCTAGTAAACCCCTTATTTTAAGAGTTTATAGGGCATGTAGTCCAGTTTGTCCTCTTTTTCCTTCCAATGTGTTCTAATGAGCTTCTCTGCACTTCTCATTGCATACACATGTCCATGACGCATGCCCCTACACCACTCCACTTGAGATTGGCACAAACCAATCCATTCAACAAGGATTCTTGCCTCTGCAACTGTGCAATTCCCTAACCAGATACCTCTGTACTCGCCTAGGGCCTGCTTGAAAAAATAGCTCCCCTACAAAATGAACCCCAAATCCATATTTACACTATGTATAGAGTTCCCTTCTTGATTCCAAGTGTCCATTGTGATTCAACCATGGGAACTCAAGAAGGAGCTATATTTACATGGTTAGCTCTGTTCAGGACAACAAACCAGAAGAACTTAAAGAATTTACAAAATGATAAAGAAATACAAAATTTTCAAATAAACTCTACATAACTTAATTACATAACAATAAATAACACCTCAAAGCATTACAGTACACCATTCAATCCATTAGGGTTGGATGATGATTCAAAACTAATGTTTGTATTACCAAAATAGTGCTTCCACTAAGTTAGTCTATACAATCTGACAACCAACCCCTCAATTAGGGTTATGATAACCTTATATAGTCCATCCCCATGTGATCAGACCCTAAGGTTGGTATTTGGACCCATTTAATTCTATTTGCAACATTCTAGGAAATGTTACCATGACAACTTTGAAAAGTTGCAAAGTTGTCATGAGAAACTTTTGAAACTTTTCTCTCCTACCTATCTAACTTTCTCCATTCATTCCAAATTCACTCTATTGGATCCCAAATCACTTAAAAACAACAAAATCACAACTATCCCTCCATTTTGGGACTTTGTGTTGAGATTGAAGAATGTCAATCTACCCAAGAAACACCTGCATGCAAAACAACTGCTACGAGAATGAAGAAGACAGAAGAGAGAAGGATCAGAAGCTATGGCGGCCGATAGGCCAGAGAATGCAAGAACATGTTGACAGAAAATGATATTCTATATTCAACAATGTAAAAAGATTACAAACTCCTTATGAAATACAAAGAAGACAATCCTTATAAAGGATGTCGAAACCCTAAACGGGCAGCTGCTAGGAAATAGAAACTTTCCTAAGACTAACTGAAACTGCCTAAGTGAAACTTAAGCACTAAAGAGCAATTGCAAATTACTCTAACACCCCCCCTTAAGTGTAACTTAGGGAGAAGCAAAACTGCTAAACTACTGCAGAAAGCAGGAAAGAAGGGTCCCGGCAACTAGGCCTGATCAGGTACCCAAAGCATAAAGCAAAA
>MU225356.1:88597-105980 GCA_018584345.1 Thuja plicata
TTATGTCGATTCTAGGGTTTTTGGGCCTTCCGGACGCAATGGAAGTGTCCGTTTGGGCCCAAAATGCCTCCAAAAATAGAGACCCCCCAGAACCACAAAAAGAAGCCGCTGAAACCCTCGCTGCTTCAACCAAGAACGAACAGCCGGCAGCAAGATGGCTCTGATACCATGTTGAGATTGAAGAATGTCAATCTACCCAAGAAACACCTGCATGCAAAACAACTGCTACGAGAATGAAGAAGATAGAAGAGAGAAGGATCAGAAGCTATGGCGGCCGATAGGCCAGAGAATGCAAGAACATGTTGACAGAAAATGATATTCTATATTCAACAATGTAAAAAGATTACAAACTCCTTATGAAATACAAAGAAGACAATCCTTATAAAGGATGTCGAAACCCTAAATGGGCAGCTGCTAGGAAATAGAAACTTTCCTAAGACTAACTGAAACTGCCTAAGTGAAACTTAAGCACTAAAGAGCAATTGCAAATTACTCTAACACTTTGGTCATTGTTTGACAAACTTTGACTTTCCTAGACACCTAGTGCAAAACAAACTACTTAGGACCTTCTAGGACCAAAACAAAGACAAAACTTAACAACTCCTATTTACACACACACTTTGGGACTTTATCTTAGTCTTTATTCATTGGTGGCTTCTAGAACCACCTATAAGCCAAAATTGAACTAGGATCAAACTAAGACCCTAAGGTGCTCCTGTACCATAACCCTTTGTCGGCAATGTGCTAATGATCACTTTTCAATGCCCCATTTTCACATACCTTACTATAGGCTTCCCTCAAATAAAAGTCTCCAACTTCTCTGATTTTTCACATGTAACATGCTTGCACATCATGGATCATGAGTACCTTAGGCATGATCGATGACAGGGCTCCCATAAGATCTCCCTTCACCGCAGTCTCAGGAACGGCTCAGAAATTAGGCGGAACACAAGCGTCACTTCTGACCAGCCAAACATTCTATAGTTCCTTATCTTGTCTCTTCATAGCAATAGATGAACTAGCTACCATTTCTGCAAAATAGGGCTTGTGAAACAAATTATGGGTAACTCAGCAACAATGGGTCTTCAATCTTCACAATATTTGCCCATGGTACACAGGTGGAATCTTTTCAAAATCTGCTCAAATTTCTCTTGAATGCCTTTGAAATGCTCTACAAACTCTTAATCGCTTTGTGAAATGAAAGATGAACAGCTGAACTCATTATATACCCTCAAATGGTTGAATTAGGTCTTCAATAAATGCTTCACACAGTGGTAGGTGGATAACAGTTTTCCTCGGTGCTCGAATGAAATAGCTCGGTTATCACACACTATCACTCGATCAGAATAGTAACTAGGTAACTACTGATGCTCGGTTGACATATCAGCTCAGTCGGTATGGAAGATTGGCATACACACTAACACTAATGCTCGGTATCAACTATGCATATCAAATTTTTTTCTCAATTCTTTCCTCAGATCTCTCCTAATGCATCTTAACTTATGCAGATATGAACTTTAATACATCTTATGTTAGGAAATGGTGTAGAATATAGCATTTATGAAAATAGTTTCTTACATACCTTTTTACTTAATTGGAAGTAGTGTGATCACCTAATCCATTGGATTGGGTGATCTCGGCTTCACAGGATCCACCACTGCTTTTATCTTCTTTATTTCTCCATGTCAGATTCATCTGATTCTATATCTTCTCAACAGTAGGTGTCAGGGCTCTAGTTTTGCAATCTCTCTTGGTATGACCGATCTTATGAAAACTATAACAGACCATACTTCCATTCATTCAACTCCTAGATTTACCTCTAAAGTGTGTACTAATACAATTCTCTGTAACATAACCATATTCACTACAATAATGACAATTGTGCCTTGTATTATAATCCCAATTAAATGTGTTACCTTTCCTTAGTGCATTTCCTTGTTTCTTGGATGTCCATTTTGGATTTTGCATTGGATCTACAATATTGAGTTCTATGACCAAACTTATGGCAATTGTAACAATTTCCTTGGAATCTAGGTGAAGTGGGTGTATTTCTAGTCTTTCACATCCATTCATGTGTCTGATGTCCATGCTTCTTACAGTTAAAGAAATATCCATTAAATTTGGGTTTAGGATTATATTTATCATTCTTTCTTCAGCATATGTTTGTTGTGTGACCTAGTTTCCCACAATGACAACATGTAGGTTTGTTGGTCTTCGGCTTTGCATTTCTCAATTCTCCACTCTTTGATGATTCTCCTTCTTCAGTGGAAGAATTTTTTCAAGCCTATCTCTTTGGTAGAGGCATGATAAATGCCAAAGGATTTTTTGAATGATGACCTATCTAAGGTCACTAAGGTTGTTCCATCACCTTTCCTTATTGTTTTGGAAGTAGAGTCATATCTCGCGGCTAGGATTATTAATAGGTCAACATCTACGAAGACATCTGGGACAATTATCTTTGCTAGAACTAATGTCTAGGTGTTTGAGACGGGAATTTTCCTATCCATATTATTATAGAAATAATTGAATAAATGAAAACTAGAGCACCCGGGAGTGATGGGATCCCTAAAATTAGACATAGCATCAGAAAAGGATTCATCATCTACCTTTTTATTTTGGTTCATTCCTAGTAGAAAAGAAACAAACTCATCTAAGAAGTTTCTCTTCCCTTTCTTCTCATCCTCTGCATCTTTACTTCCTCCACTGGTTGAGACCCCGCTTGCTCTAGCTTGACTCATCTTTGTTGATTCTTCTCTCAGAAACAAGTATCTTCTCACAATTTTCGTGAAACTTAAGCAATTTCTTCACAATATGCTCTATAAATTAATGCAATTTCTCTACTCTGTAATCTGAAAACTTTGTTAATCATAATGTACAAAGTTTGCATCTATTTATCATTGAAAATTGAATGCACTAGTCTAGTCGAGAATTTGGAAACCAATCACTTCTGTAATAACTCTGTGTGTCTCGACATCAATTCTTTCCTAACCGTGACGCTTGAAGTTGACAGGAAATCAAATTTGAATATCCTAGTTGGAAAATTCATAAGTGTTTTTTCAGTTTTAAATCCTTATTATATGCGAAAAGGCTTGACATGTTATCTGATTGGCCAGTTTTTCTTTCTTTTTCACAGCTCAGTAGATTACTTGTACTTTGTCAGGATTTTTTTGTCTTTATTAACCTTGGCTTTTCATAATATTTCCTTGAGATGGAATAAGAGAAAATCCTTAAGATTTGACCATACTTAGACTGTAGTTTATCTGGTGATCACACGATTGCTTTATCTCCAAATCACTGAGAGTTTTCTTTGACTCAGGTTACATCATGAGATCTACCACCAACCACACGATCTTCTTCTTCATCAACGGTCATCGCTAAGTTGCTAGATGATTTTCTTAACTTTGATTCTATTTTGAGATTATATGACAAGGCAATAAGATAACCCTGTTTTAAATCTAAGTTTATCTGGAGATTCAATGACTAACTAATTCTCTGAATCACTAAGTATTTCAACTAACCATGGTTCTATTTAGAGATCATGCACATACTGCTATATTTAAGTCACATCAACAACTTAGATCTTTCTTATCAACTTATCTATTGACTTTAACTTGACCTTAAGTCATTTGAAGATCATGCGACTGAGAAAACTCTAAGTCTCTGAATGTTTTTATTTACCCTAAGTTTATTCAGAGATCATGCGCAGACCACACGATGAGATCTTGATCTATGCCTTGCGATGAGCGTGTGAATCATTTTTTACTTGATCATTCTGTCTGGAGATTACACGACTACCCTTTATCTTCCTTTTAATCTACGGCCTGCACTGAATATCACAATCTTTGGCCTTAACTCCAGTTTATTCTAAGATCACACGACTAAAGGCTATCTCGCAATCTTGCAATGCTTGGACTAACTCTGGTTAAGTCTGGAGATTCAGAGATAAATGCTATCTCTAAATTGTTGAAATATTTTCTCAACCTTGGGTTCATTTGGAGACTTCACAGATACCATAGACCTTTTAGCCACTTAAACATGTGTCTGCATCTTAGCCATTACCTCTTGATCATTGAATAATTCTTTACTTTTTGAATTATTCTAGAAATTGAGTGCTAGAAACACATCTTTGTCTTCATCAACGTACGGTCCAGATTCACCCATGACAAACTTGAGTTGGTTCTAACTTAACCATAACTGACCATGGATCATTTGGAGATTCAGCGACTGAATGAATCTCTAAGTTGCTGAAGAATTATTCTAACTTAGGTTTTGTTTGGAGATCACGCACTAGCCCTCAAATATTTTCTTGATCCATGATCAGTGCTAAGTCTCAAAAAATTTCTATACTTTATCAAATCTTCTTGAGATTACACGAAAACCGTTGATTCTTCTTTGATCCAATGACATGCACTGAATATCAAGACCATCTTCTTAACCACACTTTCTTTCTGAGATCACACGACTAGGTTATCTTTGAATCTCAAAATAAAATTTACCTGACTTAGTCTCAACCTCGAGTTTATCTGGAGATTATGTGACAAGTTTCATCTCCAAGTCTCTGAAAGATTTACTAACTCGTGAGTTAATTGGGAGATCACGTGCATGCCACACAATCAATTCAAAGATATAACAAGATCTATGACTATCGCTTAATCATTGAAGAAAACATTGACCTTGGCATGTGTTTGGAGATCACACACCCACCGCTCATCTGGGAAAAGATCAACAATCCTCGTTGAATCTTTGAATCTTTAACTTAACTCTGATTTCCTCTAGAGATCACATGACAAAGAAAAATTTAACTCTATCTTTACCTTAGGTTAAATTATGAGATTACGTGACTGAGAAATATTTGAATCGCTAAAGATTTCTTATAACTTGAGTTAAGTCAAATTAGAACAAGGTCATGAATATCTAGGGTTTTTGCATGGAAACAACACAAATGACCTAGGGCTTAGGGTTTTCAACAATTTTTACACTTTATTTCTTGGAAATCAGACATTAGCAAGAAAATTTAATGGTACATTCGAACATACCTTGACATTTTAGGCCTAACTGACACTAGGAACCAAAAACTTTTAGCGAGACTTAGAAAAACTAGAAATATACCCAACACCCCCAACAACTTTAAAACACCTTAGTAGTCTACAAGGCATACTATAATTAGTAAAATAATTCATTTCATAGTTGGTTTAAAAGTGCCATCCATTCCAATACTTATTGCACAAAGACATAAAATTTGAATGGACTGAAGATTGTCAAAACGCTTTTCAAATATTGAAAGACTATCTTCTTTCAACACCGGTCTTAGTGGCACCCATTCCAAATCAGCCCCTACTATTGTTAATCTCGGGTACCAAGCACTTAATAGGAGAATTATTAGAACAGAATGACTCAGAAGGAAAGGAAAGATCTATATTATATATTAGTCAGAAACTTATGGCTTATGAGCTAAACTATACTGTGATTGAGAGAGCATGTTTGGTTGTATTTTTTGCTTCCCAAAAACTTAGACACTAAATTTTAAGTCACAATATGATCCTAATAGCTAAAATTGGTCCATTGAAACACCTATTGAGAAAAGCCACATTAACAGGGCACCTCGCCAAATGGACCATGATTCTTAGTGAGTTTGACATCGATTATGTAGACAAAAAAGTAATAAAAGGTCAAGGTATTTTCGACCAACTCAAAGTTGCACCTTTAAATTGTAGTAATCTAATGCTGATAGAGTTTCTAGATGAAAGCATATTTTCTCTTGAGGAGCACAAATAATGGAAATTATACTTCGACGAATCTCACACAAAAATGGGATTAGGCACCAGCATAATATTTACCACTCCTCAAGGAGACTCCATTCCTAGGTCCTACAGGCCAAGTTTTGATTGCACCAATAATATAGTCGAGTATGAAGCACTGGTTATAGGGCTCAAAACAACTTTCCAGTGGAATATACAACAACTATAGGTATACAGGGATTATTAATATATTGTCAACCAAGTCAATGACATTTACAAAACTAAGGATGATAAACTTATTCCCTATAAAGCCATGGTAGAATAAATCAAGCAACATTTTGAAATGATATCATTTGAGAAAATGCCCAAAATCAAGAACAAGGCGGTAGATTTACTATAGGATATTTTCTAGACATGCCTCATGATGTGACACATTGTGATTTCATGGTTGAACGGATCACGGTCTATGCCTTTTAAGTCCCAAAGTATGAGGTTGTGTGTAAAATTGTTGGTCCCAATTCTACCTAGTACCAAGACATATATACTAGGCAAACTATTATCATAGTCTTTAAAGGAACTAAGAGGGGGTGGTGAATTAGTGCACACAGAAAACTGAAACACTTCTTCAATAGCTTTCACAAAAACCAACATGCACAAGAGAATATTACATAAAAGCGAAGAAAATAAACCGTTCATACAAAGTAATAAAAAGACACAATATTTTTCTTGTGGAAACCCTTGTTAGAGGGATAAAACCATGTGTGAGATGATACCCAAAAATTTCACTATTGCACCAAAGAAATCTTCCATGTTAGGAGCCATTACAAAACCCTGCTAAGGGCATACCCGTTTAAGAGTATCTTTTGCCTGGTTAGAAGATAATATAAGTCTTGTAAAAAAGTACCTTGTTAAGGGATTACAAAATCCTCCTAATAGTTACCTGGTTAGAGGATTTATACTTCAAATCATGTTAAAGATCATGCTCGTCCTATTAGGGGTGACCTTGTTAAAGGATTTGACTTGCAAACCTGTTAGGGCTTGCCTTGAGATAGACCCAAGAGTAAATGACCTGATTATGGCACTTCTTGTCTGAAAGATCCAATTCAATTATAATCATAGAGCCACCTTAAACATCAACTCTTCTTTCTTCAACTTTACAGAATCACAATTACCTACCGCATCGTCACATCATTACTCTAAAACTTGATTTCATCCTTATTTTATATCAACTTGTCCAAATTTGCCTTTGCTCTAAAATAGTTTACCCACCGACATAAAAATCATATTCGATCATGCCAAAATGCATTAGTCAACTCAATAAAGTCAATACAACATTAACCAATTCATAAATAATCATTTACAAACATTAAATTGGTCAGTTAGCTAATCTAATCAAACTCACTCTGTCTTACTCGTGTTCTTCCTGCCAGTGTAACTTCAATCTTCAATAAATTTATCAATTCTTCAATCTAACTAATGTGATAGAAAATTTAGCTAGATATTCCTCTTTAGATGCTAAATACATGATCACACACCTTAACTCGATCTCTAACTCCAAATTTGGTCGTCTGTATCTTACATATTGTCTTCTTTCTGGTTGATTAAACACTTAGTCATTTCCCCAATTAGATCCTTCAACACCATCGGTAAAACTGATCTCATGCCTCCAATAGATCATGTTTCCAACAATGACAAAACCACAATACAATATCATGATCAAAACTTAGATAACCTTCATCAAATGACAATAATCTCCCCCTTTGGCATTGATGGCAACACTTAGAAAAATAAACAAAAAATTTCTAAGTGTCTAACTACTACATAAATGACAAATACATTATATGCAAAGAAGTAAACTAATTCTCAATAGCTCACTAGCTCCCCCTAGGAATTACAAACATGTATACTACTCCCCTTAACCATTACATTACATTTTTCATGGACTTGGACAAGTTTAAGCCTTATACACTACTCCCCCTTTGACAAAAATGACAAAGGTATTACAAAAAGTGTCAAAATTTGATATATGTAAGAGTAGCAACACCTGATTACATTCTACTAAAAACATCATTGAAGGTACCCTTCAAAATATATAGATCATTGTCCCAAGTCTTCAATATTCTCCACAATGGCTATCTATCCACTTAGAAAAAAAATACTAATTCCTCTAAACCATCAATTGTGCACACATCTAGAAATGATAGGGCCTTCTCAGCCTCCTTCACACTATGTTGCAAATTTTCTAACTTTGGAATCAACAAACTTTCCAACTCCATTAAGTTAGCTATCCTCTTGTCTTGCTCATTCCTATATGATTTCAACTAGTTGTTTATATTGCTAATCTTGGCACCAAAGCTAGTAGCACGCTCATGTATAGGATAAAATTTTGAAACAAGCAACCTAAGCTCTTGCTAAGCTTTATATTTTCCCTCTCTAAATCTTTCAAGAACCGAGAAAAGTTAGAGATATATTTAAGAATCTCACCATATTCATTTAATGCAACCTTTAACTGATTGATAGCCAAAGTAAGTGTTATGTTGTCTGTGACAATTGACTGTGCTAAATTCTCTAATCTCTTCTTCTCATATTCCTTCTCTACTCTCAAAATTACAACATCCTCTAAACTTTTCATTTCCTCACCGGTAGTAGTGACCAAATGGGCTAGTTGCTCTATCGGTGTGGCAGTCTCATCATACTTCACATTTATTAATAAATATGAAAGTAAATCTATGGAAGAGAAAATCATCTGTGATTCTTGCTTCATCCTTTCCTTTTTACCCTTATACTTGATTTCCATAGCAAGGTCTATCATCTCCTTGGGGCTCATAGAGCTCAAGTCTATTTTTCCCTTAATCGGTATATCATCTTGATCAATGCTTATTTTGGACTATGAGGAAGGTGTTACCTTTTCTTGATTTGGTTCCTTCTCTATAGTTTCCTCCTCATGTTCATGTTTAACCTTTATGTTAGCATTTGTAGCCTCCTTTTCTTTTACTTGTTCTTACTACTAAGCATATGTATAAAAATTATCTTGTGTATCATCGGTCATATCTTTACCGGTACCCATGTTTACTAGTTCTTCTTCCTTGTTTTCCTCATGTGCATCTTTTTGCTCATGTGAATCTTGTTGATCTTGTGTATCCATGTGCTCATTTTGTATCTCCGTGGCAATTTTATCACCTGTATTATCCATCGCATCTCTGATTTCCTCAAGTATGATCTTCACATAGTCAATAGTAATTCCCTCATCAATTTGAGTCACCACTGGATCACTCTCTTTTTATTTCACTGATTCCACTTAAACATCCATGTGAATTTCATCACTCTTATCCTTCACCAGACCTAAGTGTCTTCTTAGAATCTCATATGTTTCATCCTGTACTGATTGGGTCTCTCCAATTAATAGCTTTGTAACTCTTTCTCTTGTTCTGAATAAAGATCTTACCTCTTTGATCTTAACATCTATTTCTTCCTCAGATGAGTCAAGTAATAGTCTCAGTAAAACACACTTTACTAATTCCTTTTCCTTAACAAGTGTTTCCTTCCATCTTTCATCAATTTTATTATATAAAACATTAGGAATTTTTCCTTGTAGTTGGATTAATATTTGACTTAGCCTATTCATGCTTGCAACTATAGCATCCTCAACTTTCAAATGATCTTCCTCATCAAGTAAGTGATAGTACTTATTAATTCCAACAAGTATCTCATATTTACTAATATTTGTAATGAATGAGTTGACACAAACTACTCTACCAAATTTAGATTCAACAGATTTAGTAGTTGAGGAACCTACCACCTTGGATTTCTTGGCTCTAGCCATGAGTTCCTTTTGTTCTTTCTCAGATTTTGTTTCTTCAATTTCTTCATCAGAAACTTTCTTATCCCTCTTTGCCTTTTGTTTCTTTCTTTTTCTCATCACCTTTGTTGTGCTTTGTGTTTCCTTGACTGATGTAGCTTTAGGATTAGAATTCTTTATTGGTTTCTTTTCTTTTTTTTTTATAGGAGGAGAAGTTTTCTCCTTCTTAACTTGTGTAGCACTTCTAGTTTGTATATTGGTTGGGGTACTACCGATTGCACCAACAACTTCAACATCATCAACATATGTTGCACCAGATGTACCAGATTTCTCTGTAGCATGTTTGGCTCTTGCCTTCTCAATTTTTCCCTTGTGAAAGCTTTCCGTGTCATGAATTTATCCACATCCTTTCTCACTTTTATTTCAATAAAAGGTTCCATCAAATCTTTGTGCAATTTAAGTGAATTCTATTCATATGTCCCAAACCTTGGAGTCTTTGGATCTATCAGTTGAGCCAATGAATTCTCTGCACAAATATCCAGAATGTCTATGTCCACTTCATAGCCCATAGGCATCACCCATGAGGTCCTTGGATCAACTTCTTCCATCAAACAAGTGTATGTGTTTACCATAAAGAAAATGTTATCCTTATATCTTTCAAAAATTTCTAATGGTATCATTTTCTTCTCATGCATCTTCTTCTAAAATTCTTTGAGGTAACCCCATACGTTGCTCATCAAATCATTTCCTAAGATTCTAATATATTTATTGGTTTGAATGAAAAATGGAGTATCTATTGACCATGCAATCTTACCAATACCAGGGAACATTTTTTTAAAATACAAAAACAAACACATGATCACTTGACCATACTTGAACTTTTATCTCTTGTCCTTTTTTATCTTTTATGGATTCGCCATTAGCTTCTCTCTCATTTCTTAAGCCAAATCATAATCCTCATTTTCCTTTATCATCATATGGGTTGTATGAATAGCACCACCAAGTATACTATTCATCCTACTATAGTGATACACCGTGTAGACAATAACCATAGATGCATAATTTACCTCTTCATTTGAAATATCATTCACAGTCATAGAACAACCATCCCACTTAAATTTTGTCAGTCTAACCACTTCATACTTAGGAATGGTGTGAAGAGTGGGAACACCACCGGTTTCACATAGAGAAGTTACAATATGGATTGCCTCTTTTGGTATTTATGTGGTTGATCTAACCACATGAACTGGTGATGAATTATGTTCAAAACATACCTAACCTGATCATCTTCAAATTCAATGGGGTAACTGACTATGTGATGAAAACCTTTATCAGTGATGTGTTTATGTTCATCCTTCAACACTAAGTTTTCATCACATAACTTATTATATTTTTCTTCTATTTCCCCTTATCCTAGTGTTGATTTTTTGTGATTGATCAGGAAAGTATTGTACACTTTTTTGCAATTCATGAAAAAAATCTAGTTAACTTATCAAGCATTTTTTGGGTTGACTTTTCAACCATTTCCCTAGGTTGTCTCGTCAAAAATTTCCCTAGGTTGACCCGTCAAGAAAATTTTAGGATTAGGGTCTTTCTATAATAAAAATGGTGTTCGGGCTATGGCTTGTTAGATTGAAGAAGTATTTGTAGCTTTTTTCAGCGGTATTGAGTTGTAAGAGATCATTGGTTGTAATCAATTAAATTACTTGATAATAATATTGGACTCTCTATTTGGTGGACGTAGCCTAGGATTGGGTGAACCACGTTAAATCTATGTCTTCTTGTTCTACTTATGTGTTCTCTATTCCTTTGCATTATTGGTTATATTTGCATGTAACCATTAGATTTTTGTCTTCTAATCCTAACAATTGGTATCAGAGTGGATTTTTTTTTAGTTATCCTCTACAAGGTCTCAAGGTTGATTGGGAGTCTCACAGTTGAGTGGGAGTAATGGCAGACGAGGGTAAGTTGAAGGTTGATAAGTATAATAGGAAAAACTTTCAGTTATGCAAAATGAAAAAGGACGACTATCTCTATCACAAGGATTTATGGCGACCATTGGGAGAAAAATCCAAGAAACCAACAGGAATATCTGATGAGGATTGGGATATTTTGGACAAAAAGGCACCTGGAATTATTCGTTTATGCCTGGCACAATCAGTGGCATTTAATATTATAAAAGCGAAGACAACTAAATAGTTGATGGAAACCCTAGCAAAGTTATATGAAAAGCCTTATGTTTCAAATAAGGTATTTTCTATGAAGCATTTATTTAATATGAAAATGGTATAAGGTGGGTCAATTTTTTATCACTTAAATGCGTTTAATATAGTTACTAGTCAATTATGTTCTATTAAAGTCAATTTTGATGAAGAAATTAGGTATCTTTTGATTATGTGTTCTTTTCCTAAAAGTTGGAATGGCTTGGTAATGGTTGTTAGTAACTTTGTTTCTGGTTCAAATACCCTAAAATTTGATGATGTTGTTGGTGTTATTCTAAGTGAGGAAATTTGTAGGAAAAGCTGAGGTGGATCCACATCAGGTAGTGTTTTGAACTCAGAAAGTAGAGGAAGACCAAAGGAAAGAGGAAATAATTTTGGAAATCATGGAAATTCATGAGGAAAATCTAAGTGTAAGAGGTCTCAATCTACAGGACCAAATGATTTTTGGTACTGTGGGAAACCAATTCATAGGAAGAATGATTGTTGGTACTTTGGGAAATTGGTTTTGTTTTTTGGTTATCTTCATCATCACTCACCGGTAGTGGATCATTCAGCGCTTCAATCATTTGTGGTACTGTATCTGGCTCCACTGGTTGAACATAAAAAAAAACTATCATAGTCTTTCGGTTCCTTCTTGTTATCTTCCTCATTTTTCTTCAAAAATTTATCAATTCTAACATTGTCCCTTTCAATCATCTTCTTAGTACGCTTGTTCAAACACTATAAATCTTTGCTTCTATTAGAATACCCTAGAAATGTCCCTTCATCACTCTTAGAATCAAATTTACCATTTTGTTCATCCTTCTTTATATAACATTTTCTTCCTAAAAAATTTAAATACTTTACACTAGGAGTATGGCCATACCATAGCTCATAAGGTGTTTTCATTGTACCTTTCTTAAGTTGTACCTGGTTCAAAGTATAAACAACAGTACTTACACCTCTCCAAAAGATTTGAGTCACTCCATTTTGTATCAAAAGATATGTTCCTTCTCTCTGTAATTCCAGTTTGTTGAGGTGTTCTTGGTGCTAACATTTGTCTCTTGATTCCATGTTCTTCACAAAATGTTGTGAACTCAAGTGAGGTAAAATCACCTCCTCTTTCAGATCTGAGACACTTAAGTGCTTTACCTGTTTCTTTTTCAACTCTTTCTTTATACACCTTAAACATGTAAAATGCATCAGATTTATCCCTCAAAAACATAACAGACATCATTCTTGAGTGATCATAAACAAACAAGATAAATTACTTATCTCCATAGTAGCTCTTAGTTCTCATTGGTCCACACAAGTCAGTGTGTACAAGGTCAAGAATGTTCTAAGATGAATAAACTTTACTAGTAAAGCTAGACCTAGTTAACTTTCCCACCTGACACGCCTTTCACATAGCATTTTTAGGATTAGCTAAAGTAGGAAAACCTCTAACACATATTTTCTTACTGATCTTTACAAAGTTATATAAATTTAACATGATAAAATATTTTATGTCATTAACAACAATCTTCAACTTTAGCAAAAAAGCAATGTTTATTAGTAGAGTTCAATCATGATAGGTTACCTCTAGTATGTTCACCAGTAGAAATAAAATCACCATATGTTCCTAAGATATTGCAAACACCATTACTAAATTCCAATCTAAAACCTTTGTTATTTAGTTGAGAAACACTTAACAGGTTATACTTTAATCCACCAGCCTAATACAAATCACCACAATTAGTGTTATCATTAAGTGTTATTGAACCTTTACCTCTTACCACACATGGAGAACCATTACTAAATCTCACTACACCTCCATAAACTTATTCCATTGAAATAAATTTTATTTTTTTACTGTTCATGTGATCTGTACACCCACTATCTATTATCTAGTTACTATTATAATTCATGCTTGAAATCAATTCTTTCTCCCCACTATCTCCATCTACACCAGTTAAGGATTATTCTTTGACTGCAACAAAAACTATCTCTTCCTCATCATCTCTTCCATCTGATTCTTCATCAGTCACTCCATCTTCTGTTAGGTAACATGCCTTCTTGCTTTTATCTTTGAAGTCCCTGAATTTCTTGAACTTGTCCTTCCTATCATTGTCAGGACACCTCGATGAAATATTACCAATTTTGTTACATGAAAATAATTTCAAGGGAAGTTTACCTTTGTACTTTCTTTTCCTCTAGGTAATATCATTTCTAGCAGTGCTTCCAACTCTTCTTGTTCTCTTTCCTCATACAAGATAGAATCATAATCATGATTTCCTTCAAAATTGTTAGAGACTTATTTTCCTTTGTTTGATGAACCAATGTTTGGGGAAGTATTGAATGCAAATTATACTCCAGGCATACTATTATCAAAGTTACTTAACTCAAAAGTAGTAATCTTGCCAACCAAAGAATCTAGAGTCACATTTGTAGGACTAATAGATCTCATCTCTTGTATAGAAGAGACTCTAATAGCGTACTATGGTAATAGGGCTCTCAATATTTTACTTACCACTTCATCTTCTTCAAGTTGACCACCAACTCCTTTGATAAAAGAAATAACCTCCTTTAGCCTATTGTTGTATTGAGAAATGTTTTCTACTTCACGCATTCTCATTTCATCATACTTTCCTTTGAGACTGTCCACCTTTTCTTTCTGAACATGAACATCACCACCATGAACTATTATCAGCTTGTCCCACATATCTTTAGCATTATCCATTTCCTTGATATCTACAAACTCAGCATCAGATAGAGCACTTGCAATTTCTATGATTACAAAGTTGTGCTCCAACTTTCTCTTTATTTGTTTAGGAGTTAGGGTGCCAGAAGGTTGAGCATAATTAGTTGTGAGATTGTCCAATGCTTGTTCTCCAATACCTAACAAGTGTAGCTTCATCCTCTTTACTCATGTAGATAAATTGTCCTTAATGAACTTAAGTGCTTCCTTATTATACATCTTTAGATATTTTCCCTGAAGCTGTTAAGCTTTCACAGTCAGGGACCCAATACTTTGATACCAATTTTTAATATAGGTCTAATTGTTGAGAGGGGAGGGGTGAATCAGTAATTAGTAAAGACTAATTTCAAAATCTTTGAAATTTATGCACCAAAAAGTTCAACAACAACTAACATAATTAAAAAAAATTAATGCATGCATACACAAGTAATCAACCACATAATGTGAATACCATATTTATCTTGTGGAAACCCCAATGGAAAAAACCATGGTGTGAGTTGGTACCCACAAAATTTGTACTCTTCTGGAGTACGCCATGTTAGGAGCTTACCTTATTAAAGGCTACAAAAATACTCTTAGGTGATACTTGGTTAAGGGATTCACCTTAGGTCTATTAGGATCTATTCCCTGTTAGGAGAAGTCTTGTTAGAGGACTTATAAATTTCAATTCAAATGCCACCTTGTTAGAGGATTTACAAAAAAGATATGTTAGGATCTACCCTATTAAGGGATCTCACTGTTACAATGGTTAGAAAGAAACAAATAAAGTGATCTGTGTAATTGCACTACCTCTGCATGATCAGACCCAGTTAATCTCTATACTTATTCTCCATACTCTATACTCTACATCGGCTTGATCACACTAGATTCATTTACTTTATCCTTCACCAAATCCTGCTGCAATTTACAATTAGCTCTCTAACTTATTTTCTAGCATTCCAATATATAGAATTACTTTCACCAACTTAAACTAACCCTAGATCTGAGATATGAACGATCCAAATCACATTCGCTAAGATGAAATATATCTAACCACTCATGAAATGTTTTTCTCTGACTGTGTTAGCTTACATATGTATTTTACCTTAGTAGTTGAGTCATCTTCAAAAACTCTTTTGACCAAAAGAAACTTCTTGAATAATCCACCTCAAAATAATACCTCGATCAATGCGATGTCAAGTAAGTTCCACAAATCATGGAAGTATCTAACTACTTCACTAAAATCATCACCGATATTATTTCCACTTCAAACTCCTTCACCAATTCAAAAATATTCATAACTAGTTCAAGAACTATGACTTGTTTACCTATTCATGATGACATTAATTTGTCATTAGTATGCAAAAAAAACTTTTGGTAAGCATACACCGAAAGACACGATAAGAGAAAACCAAAGATGACTAAGTGAAAAGAAGACCAATGACACAACTTAGTGTGTAAACCTAAATTGCTAAGAAGAATGATAAAGAGGAACCTGACATGCAGGATACATTGTAGACCAATGAGACAGTTAAAGAGCAACTGACAGAACAAAACCGAAGGACAGTCAAAGCATAACCAACAGACAGAAATTGAAAGTCAGTTGCAGCCTGCAAAAAGTGGATCTGACTTCCATGTCAGATAAAGCAAGCTTATTCTATTAATAGGATATTTTATTTGTTTTAAATCCATTTCTTTAGGGACAATAAAAAAGAATGTAAGTGCTTTAATTAGTATAACTGATTTAAAACACATAGACTAGGAGATCTAGATACAAGTTGTAAACCTGATCTTAGAGTTAACATTGTTTTTATCAAAACTTGATGAAGTCAATCCATCTTATAAATAGATGATGTAATCATTTATTAATGATGGATGTGAAAAAAATAAAAGAGAGAGGATAGCATGAATAAAGCATACGATCAGTACATCTATAGATTAGATTCAGAGTTTCAAGAACAAGAACAGCAAAAGGTGAATTTGGTTAGCAAGAACCAAGAACAGTGGATAACGATAATCAGAGGTATTATTAAATCAAAATAAGGGGATAATATTTTTCATGTAAACTAAATTGGATCTATATCAGCAATAGGAGATTGCATTTACCAGTTCAATTTGTAATTTACTATCAAGATAGAATCATAATCATGATTTCCTTCAAAATTGTTAGAGACTTATTTTCCTTTGTTTGATGAACCAATGTTTGGGGAAGTATTGAATGCAAATTATACTCAAGGCATACTATTATCAAAGTTACTTAACTCAAAAGTAGCAAGCTTGCCAACCAAAGAATCTAGAGTCACATTTGTAGGACTAATAGATCTCAGCTCTTGTATAGAAGAGACTCTAATAGCATACTGTGGTAGTAGGGTTCTCAATATTTTACTTACCACTTCATCTTCTTCAAGTTGACCACCAACTCCTTTGATAGTAGAAATAACCTCCTTTAGCCTATTGTTGTATTGAGAAATTTTTTCTACTTCACGCATTCTCATTTCATCATACTTTCCTTTGAGACTGTCCACCTTTTCTTTCTGAACATGAACATCACCACCATGAAATATTATCAGCTTGTCCCACATATCTTTAGCATTATCCATTTCCTTGATATCTACAAACTCAGCATCAGATAGAGCACTTGCAATTTCTATCATTACAAAGTTGTGCTCCAAATTTCTCTTTATTTGTTCAGGAGTTAGGGTGCCAAAAGGTTGAGCATAATTAGTTGTGAGATTATCCAATGCTTGTTCTCCAATACCTAAAAAGTGTAGCTTCATCCTCTCTACTCATGTAGATAAATTTTCCTTAATGAACTTAAGTGCTTCCTTATTATACATCTTTAGATATTTTCCCTGAAGCTGTTAAGCTTTCACAGTCAGGGACCCAATACTTTGATACCAATTTTTAATATAGGTCTAATTGTTGAGAG
>MU225356.1:106030-149374 GCA_018584345.1 Thuja plicata
GATATTTTCCCTGAAGCTGTTAAGCTTTCACAGTCAGGGACCCAATACTTTGATACCAATTTTTAATATAGGTCTAATTGTTGAGAGGGGAGGGGTGAATCAGTAATTAGTAAAGACTAATTTCAAACTCTTTGAAATTTATGCACCAAAAAATTCAACAACTAACATAATTAAAAAAAATTAATGCATGCATACACAAGTAATCAACCACACAATGTAAATGCCATATTTATCTTGTGGAAACCCCAATGGAAAACACCACGGTGTGAGTTGGTACCCACAAAATTTGTACTCTTCTGGAATATGCCATGTTAGGAGCTTACCTTATTAAAGGCTACAAAAATACTCTTAGGTGATACTTGGTTAAGGGATTCACCTTCGGTCTATTAGGATCTATTCCCTATTAGGAGAAGTCTTGTTAGAGGACTTATAAAGTTCAATTCAAATGCCACCTTGTTAGAGGATTTACAACAAAGATATGTTAGGATCTACCCTATTAAGGGATCTCACTATTACAATGGTTAGAAAGAAACAAATAAAGTGATCTGTGTAATTGCACTACCTCTGCATGATCAGACCCAGTTAATCTCTATACTTATTCTCCATACTCTATACTCTACATCAGCTTGATCGCACTAGATTCATTTACTTTATCCTTCACCAAATCCTTCTGTAATTTACAATTAGCTCTCTAACTTATTTTCCAACATTCCAATATATAGAATTACTTCCACCAACTTAAACTAACCATAGATCTGAGATATGAACGATCCAAATCACATTAGCTAAGATGAAATATTACTAACCACTCATGAAATGTTTTTCTCTGACTGTGTCAGCTTACATATGTATTTTACCTTGGTAGTTGAGTCATCTTCAAAAAATCTTTTGACCAAAAGAAACTTCTTGAATAATCCACCTCAAAATAATACCTCGATCAATGTGATGTCAAGTAAGTTCCACAAATCATGGAAGTATCTAACTACTTCACTAAAATCATCACCGATATTATTTCCACTTTGAACTCCTTCACCAATTCACAAATATTCATAACTAGTTCAAGAACTATGACTTGTTTACCTATTCATGATGACATTAATTTGTCATTAGTATGCAAAAAACACTTTTGGTAAGCATACACCGAAAGACACGATAAGAGCAAACCAAAGATGACTAAGTGAAAAGAAGACCGACGACACAACTTAGTGTGTAAACCTAAATTGCAAAGCAAAAAGATAAAGAGGAACCCGACATGCAGGATACAGTGTAGACCGACGAGATAGTTAAAGAGCAACTGACAGAACAAAATTGAAGGACAGTCAGAGCATAACTGATAGACAAAAACTGAAAGTCAGTTGTAGCCCGCAAAAAGTGTATATGACTTCCATGTCAGATAAAGCAAGATTATTCTATTAATAGGATATTTTATTTGTTTTAAATCAATTTCTTTAGGGACAAGAAACACGAATGTAAGTGCTTTAATTAGTATATCTAATTTAAAACACATAGACTAGGAGATCTAGGTACAAGTTGTAAACCTGATCTTAGAGTTAACATTGTTTTTATCAAAACTTGATGAAGTCAATCCTTCTTATAAATAGATGATGCAATCATTTATTAATGATGGATGTGAAAAAAAGAAAAGAGAGAGGATAGCATGAATAAATCATATGATCACATCTATAGATTAGATTCAGAGTTTCAAGAACAAGAACAGCAAAAGGTGAATTTGGTTAGCAAGAACCAAGAACAATGGATACCAATAATCAGAGGTATTATTCAATCAAAATAAGGTGATAATATTTTTCATGTAAACTAAATTGGATCTATATCAGCAATAGGAGATTGCATTTACCAAGTCAATTTGTAATTTACTATCATTCTAACAAGTGGAGCAAAGTGTAAAAATCCTTTCAAGGAAGGTGGATTTAATAGTCCAACAACAAATCTCTTAACCAAGTGCACACTCAACAATGTTGCAAAAGCTCTTAACAAAGTAGACTTTAATAGGTATCCACCGATACTCTTAACATGGTATATCATCAAAAGTGATCAAAATGTAATCCTTACCTGGCCCCTTCCAATCTGCACATAGTGAAGATTTGTGGGTGTCATTCCCACCGCAGTGTTTACTTCCTAAAAGGAGTTTTCTGCGATATCATATCATGTGTTATGTGTCAATTACTTTCATGAATTTTTCTATGAATGTTCACATGTATGTTAATGTTATGAATTGATATAATTCACATCAAGATAGTATAGATCAGATTGAATGGATATATAATTGATTACAAAGGTTAATTGATTAAAGGATACAAAAGTTTTAGAGGTACTGATTCACCCCTCCCCTCTTAGTACATACTTCCCATTAATCCCAACAATTGGTATCAGAGCTAAGTCTCTTCTTGGAAAGCTTAAAGGCTTAAGAGAAAAGATCATACAATGGAGAAGTATAGACTTGATAAAAATATTGAGAATAAAAAGCTTGAGATTCAAATGCTCTATGAACAGTATAAAGAAGCTAGAATCAACATGAGATGGTTGCTAGATGAAAGAAAGAATATGACATCTCGCTATAATGAGATAGATTATCATGAGGAAGAGATACCAAATTTCTTTGAGTCTTCAGGATCAACTACAAGCAAAGCATCAGATACATCAGAAGAAAGCATCACAAGCCTAATTGAAATCAATCTACATTTGGTTAGACAAGTTAAATCTCTGCAAATCAGTCAAGAGACATAGATGGTAAGGATGATTGATGTCATGAACAATGCTAGAAAAGCTAAGCAAGAAAGAACACTATCTATTGATGATAGAAGAAAGATCACAGAAAAAATACAAGAAAAAGAGTCTGAGATACAAAGACTTACAGAACATCACCATGAAATTAGAAATCAGATTATTCTTATGAGTCAAGAAGTAAATAGAATAAATGCTGAACTCATTGAAAGAATAGAAGCTATCAGTGAACTGAAAGATGAGAATGAAAATTTGAAACATGAAATAAGAATTCAGCAACAACATAATGAAATTATCAAGAAAGATGAAGAAAGCAATAAAATAATGGATGATTTTATTGAAGGACAACAAAGAGTCAACAACAACGGTCTAGGTTTTACCAAGAATGGAGAATTATCAAATCAAACTGATCCAAAGAATGTATATGAAAATCCAAGACCAAGAAAGCTGACCTGCAATCACTGTGGAAAGCAAGGCCATACATCAAATGTAGGCAAAGGCAAAATGAAAGGTATTCCTAAATATACATCTTCATTCGTAGGATTTTGTTATAAATGTAACAAGAAAGGACATAAAGCATATGAATGTAAGTTTGAGATGAAATAACCAAAGAAGGAAACCTACATGGACAAGTACTGTCCTACATACAAAATTAATAGGCACACAACTCTTGAATGCTGGAAAAAGAAAAGGAAAGCATGGAAGCCTAAAGGTCAAGAAACTCCCTATCAACCAAAAAGAGTCAGTAATCAGTATGTATGGGATTACAATACTTTGACAAGTTGTACAGCATGTGGAAGATATGGTCACATTGCTGCAAACTGTATGAGATAGTGGCTTAGAAATTCTAGAGGCTGGACTAACCCTAGAATGGCATGCTTACACTGTCATAAAGTTGGTCATCTCAAGAAAGACTGCAGAGACCAAATGATAGAGACAAGCACATATCCCAATGGAAACACCATTGAAGACATCCAGAGAGCTAGAGACAAAATGTGGAGAAAATTTTCAAACAATGATGAAGCTGGACCAAGCAATGCAAATGGTGACACCACATCCAATGGATCTGGTGACATCACCACCCCCACCTAAGCATAAGAAGTATGGAAATGCATTACCCAAGTTATTATTTTGCATCAGTTCCATGATATATATTAATTAAATGCCAAATTAGCATAAGTAAAGATGCATCATGGTATTACTTGTTAAAACATGTGATAACTATGCTATCGGGTATTCATACCAATACCTGTCGGTATACACTCAAAGCTAAGACTGCCTACACTTACCGAGAAGCGTCGGTTAACATAAGAAAGAAAAATTGCTAAGTATAAATCGAGCCTCATAGGTAAACAAGAAAAATGAACAATTTGTCTGTGGTACTGAAACCCATCAGTAAAAGCAAGTGGAATAATGACTGCTCCAAAACCTCATGATTGTCACTGAAGAAAAGTGAAGTCTTCGCTGATGAACTCTGTCTTCATACACCGAGGAGTTGGTGAGCATTTATGACATGCATTTTAGGGAAACATCTATAAATAGGGAAAAAGAACAACTCATTGTTCACAATGATTAGAATAGAGCGACCAAGGCAATTTTGAGCAAAAAGCAACTGAATCACAGAGTGACCACAACTCGACACGCAACACTCCAAAGCAGTTTAGAAATCTTTGCAAGGGTAAACAGTAAGTATACAAAACTGACAACTCTATTCTTAGAAATTTCACAAGAAGCCCTAAATTTCTAAAAATAGCCTCAACATAAAGAACCGTGAAATCCAAGAACACAAAGAAGGATGAGTTCATGCTCATCAAGAATTCAGCATGTGAGGAACCTAACTACAAGATCCATCCTGAGGTTGCTTCACAACCCGACAATGCTGGAGCATTTTCGCGCATACCAGCTAGGGTTTTACTCATGGAAGATGTTTGATCTTTCATACACTGCAAGATTGCAGAGATAGGAACTTCAGAAGTTGAAGAAGCTTATAATAAGCAGTACAACAAAGATGGAACACTAAAAGATGAACACAAGCATAGAGAAGTAAAAGGGCTCACCAATGCCCTAATGTTCCCAAAGGACTTCAAAACCTAATGGATTTGGTTAGTGCTAAGTCGAATACATAACAACAAGTTATGGTTGGATGAACCGAAGGTGATAACCCAAGATGTCATCCATGCGGTCACCGGTTACCCCGTAATAGAGAAAGTAAAGGCACTCAAGCATCCACCTAAGACCGAGATTGAGAAGATGATAGGAGCCAAATGGGATGGAAGAGGACTAAAAGTTACCACCATAACCGATGATGAGATCAAGTTTAGTGCATGCACTCTAGGCTACAAATTCTTCCAAGAAAGCAAATTGAACAACATAGCATCAGGTGTAGTAGACACAACCTACAAAATTGTGAAGAAGGGAACACAATTAGACTTATCCAAACTACTCCTGAATCGGTTAAAAGACAATCTAAAGACTATCAGGAAAGCAAAGTCAAACACATGTATGTTTGGCTCACTCATAATGTGTATTTCCTTCTACTTTCAATAAACATTCCCATCGATAGGAGAGGTGAAATGGGACAACACCAAACTGTTCACCATGCAAATCAGTGAGCACATAGCCACACTCGGAGATAACTTTGAGACATTCAAGGATGAATAATTCAATGTATTCAAAGACCAGATGCAAAAGAGGGTAAGGATCCCCGAGAAACTCATTGAAAAATATAAAGATGAGATATGCTTCATGATTGATACAGACAATACATATATCAAACCTGTTGTACCGAGGATAGCATGGTTACAACCATTGGAGTATGACATAAACATTGATCTTCCAACTAAGGAAATTGATGCCTTGATCAATGAATCATTGGATAAGAAACAACCCAAATTTGGAACATATGAGGAGGCCAAGACAAGAATAAAGTTTGGCCTAGTTGTCAAGACAATTGTCAGGAAGAAGGACAAGATGGTAAAGAATCTCAAGAAGATTCTATCAACAACCAAGGAAGAAGCTGAATAGGATGAAGAAGTTGAACAGGAGGAAGAAACTGAAGAACAATTATCTATCGATAAAACTAAGAAAAAGGATGACTCCGAGGAATCAGAGTCAAATTTGCCATCTCCTCCACCAACTAAGAAGTGAAGGACAACAACTGCTTCTAGAACAAGAAGCCAAACATCAAAGGATTCTACTCCTTCACCTTTAAAGAAAGAAAAGGTTAGGACATACAAGAGGAAGGTTGCCACACCGAAGAGAGGGAAAAACAAAAGAGGAAGGAAATTCATCAGAACCTGAGAGGATATTGAAGATACCGAGCAAGATGAAACTATAGAGGCAGAAAGTGTCAAGGTAAAAGATCCTAAATCTATTGATGACATTTGTAAATCTATTGCAAACTTAGGATCTATTACAAATTCAAAGATTAGAAGATGGTTGAAACTAGATCCAGAAGATCATAACAAAGTTGAAGACGCCATTATAGCAAAAATATACAAATTTAAATATGTATCAATTCAGTTTGAAGGCAATCATGTACCAAGAGAATTATTAGACAGAATTTACTCCAGATGGACATTTGCCTTGAAAAATGAAAAAGAGATAAGAGAAAGAGTACTTGTTACTCTCATGCCACCAGAATCAAAGAACGTAGAAATAGATGAGATGATGGAGAAGTACAAAAGGAGTTCTCACCAAAGCTGAGAGCATATAAATTTATTGAAGGAAAGCTTATAGAGCTTGAACAGGATAGCCATAAGAAATGGTGTAAGATTCTAAACAGACCTACTAAGGAGGAAAGCCCCAAGAAATATGTTGAACATGTCTTAATAAAAGATACTCAAGATGACACATCTATTCAATTAGACAAGGAAGAAGATGATACAACCAGCAAGAAGAATGTAGATGTTGCAGATGATTCATGGACAGATACCACAAATGACAACATTATGGATAAAAACATCATTGACATCACTGATGACACAATAGAGGAAATAAATAAAGATGAAGATGTCACTGTTGCAAAGGAAAAAATTGATGAGCAAGACACAATAGTTGATACTACACAAGTAAACATTCCAGGCAACACGCGAATACTGATACAAGGTATCAATATCCTGCAAGAATCAAGCAAGTCACCTAAAAAGGACAATCCCAAGGATGCAGGGGAAGAAGAAAAGAAAGATAAAATCGATGGTCAACAATACATCGGAGCCACTCAAAATGTAACTGATACTGATAAGGTTACTAGAGGAGATTCACAACAACAAGATGCAGACACCACAGAGAAGAATGCAGACACAAGGAATGATGAAGCTAAGGACACCGATGAAGGAGATAAACCTAAAGATGGTACTCCTAAGGATATCGACAAATGTTCTACCAATGATGTGAAGGTGAATATGGAGACATCTGCAGACACCCAACAAGCTGAAACTGATGCCAAGCAGCAGAAAGAAGCACAACAGGTCACTTCATCGAGCACAACTGAGAAAGCTGAGAAATTGGCAATGGTGTTACATTCAAGTGACTCACAAAAGAAGAAGAAGAAATCAAAGAAGAATAAGATGGAATTCACCTTGGATGAACTTATTGAAATTCCAAAGTGTGACCCATCTACACTTGATTTTGAGGCACTACAATAATATGGAGAAATATGCCAAAGGAAGGCATTACAGGAGAAGCTGAAGAATAGCACAGAGACTCCATGGTACTGGAGACAAGCAGGGACATCTTGCAAAAGATTGTACCCGATGTTGATATTGATCAAAACAAGCCAATACTTGATCAATTAGCCACTCTAACCGATGTCATAACAACTCAGAATATAGATGCAGAGAAGGAAATTAAGGAGAGAGAAGAGTTGAAGTACCAACATAAGCTAATTAAAAACATCATGCAAGAAGTAGCGGTCAATAAGGTAAAGCTATCAGAATTCATCACTGAATTAGATCCAATAATATCTAAAGCTATAACATTAATTCAAAAATTGAGCACAATAGAAAATTTCACTAAAGAAAATAGTGATAATATAGCAAAGTTGGATACAGATCTAGCTAACAGTGCTAGTAGCCTAACCACTGATGGAGAAAATGCAGTTAAATAGCATTATGAGAAGATAATAGAGATAAAAAAAAGGTTAAGGCATGACCTATGGGAAGTAGAAACACACTTTAGGTAAGAAGTAACCAAGCTCCAAGCTCAAATTCTACCAAACCTTACACTACTCCAACAACATATCAGTTCAGCAAGGCAACTGATAGCTAGCAACTCCCAAGATGTCTGTAGCAAACAACATCTATGACATGCACTCAAAGATCACACTCGAGCACATGGCTCTGGAGAACCTAAAAGAACAATGGGAGAAAATTATGGAAGACATGAAGTCTTCACACTCCCATATTTTTTATAAGCTCTAAGGTAAAGATCTTTGCCCTTAATATCAAAAAAGGGGGAAAATGATATAAGTAAAAAATAAAAGGGAAAATGATATGTACATTCATTCATTCATTCAAATGGGAAAATGGTAAATATGTATATGTATATTCATAAGGGGAAAATGATATATAGAAGGAAAGATATCATATGTACAGATATACAGGCATATACATAGGGGGAGTCATTAAATGACTAAGGATCATAAATGGTGTATATACTTAACATTTTGTTAGTATTTTACATGTATCAGTTTTTTATACTAATGTCAAAGGGGGAGATTGATGACATTAATTTGTCATTAGTATGCAAACAACACTTTCAATAAGCATACACTGAAAGATAGGACAAGAGTAAACCAAAGATGACTAAGTGCAAAGAAGACCGACGACACAACTTAGTGTGTAAACTGAAATTGCAAAGCAGAAAGATAAAGAGGAATCTAATAGATGAACCTGATGTGTAGGATATAGTGCAGACTGATGAGACAGTTAAAGAGAAACCAAAAAAAAAAAACCAAAGGACAGTCAGAGCATAACCGACAGACAGAAACCAAAAGTTAGTTGCAGCCCGCAAAAAGAGGATCTGACTTCCACGTCAGATAAAGCAAGCTTATTCTATTTATAGGATATTTTATTTGTTTTAAATCCATTTCTTTAGGGACAAGAAACATGAATTTAAGTGCTTTAATCAGTCTAACTGATTTAAAACACATAGACCAGGAGATCTAGGTACAAGTTGTAAACCTTATCTTAGAGTTAACATTGTCTTTATCAAAACTTGATGAAGTCAATCCATCTTATAAATAGATGATTCAATAATTTATTAATGATGGATGTGAAAAAATAAAAGAGAGAGGATATCATGAATAAAGCATACGAGCACATCTATGTATTAGATTGAGAGTTTCAAGAACAAGAACAGCAAAAGGTGAATTTGGTTATCAAGAACCAAGAACAGTGGATATCAATAATCAGAGGTATTATTCAATCACAATAAGTATTTTTCATGTAAACTAAATTAGATCTGTATCAGCAATAGGAGATTGCATTTTCCAGGTCAATTTTTTATTTTCTATCATTCTAACAAGTGGAGCAAAGTGTAAAAATCCTTTCAAGGAAGGTGGATTTAACAGTCCAAAAACAAATCTCTTAATCGAGTGCACACTCAACAATGTTGCAAAAGCTCTTAACAAAGTAGACTTTAACAAGTCTCCACCGATACTCTTAACAAGGTAGATCATTAGAAGTGATCAAATTGTAAGCCTTAAGCAGCCCCTTCCAATCTATAGATAGTGAAGATTTTGTGGGTGCCATCCCCACCGCATTTTTTACTTCCTAACAGGAGTTTTCTGCGATATCATATCTTGTGTTGTGTGTCAATTACTTTCATGAATGTTTCTATGAATATTCACATGTATGTTAATGTTATGAAATGATATAATTCACATCAAGATAGTATAGATCAGATTGAATGGATATACAATTGATTACAAAGGTTAATTGATTAAAGGATACAAAATTTTTAGAGGTACTGATTCACCCCTCCCCTCTCAATACATACTTCCCATTAATCCCAATAGTTCATTATATTAATACCACTTCCAGTCAACCTAACTAGTTGCAATGGTCAACAATATGAGTTGTGGTTGTAAACATAGTATCTTGAAATTTTTATCAATAATATCCTATGACCACTCCACCAAATAGTTTACCGATTTGAGATAACATTCAAATCACTTACATTCTATCACTGATTGTTTTTGTAGTTACTTAGTTTGAGTTCATTCAAAAATTACCAACTTAATTCTTCATATCAAAAGTCGCGATGGAAAACTTAACATCACAACTCATGAAATATCATTCCATTAGAATAGAAACTCCAAAAATATACGAAAACTCATAATTCACTTACACAATGTCTGGTAACCTACTGAAAACATTAAGTCAATTAGTTGACATCAATGACAACCAAATAACTTATTCACCTATCATCAATTTTGTACCAATCTTCATCAATGCAATTAGTAACATCACTGCATCATCTATTCTAACAATATCCCCCTTTGGCATTGATGGAAACACTCTTAACTTCACTATTATATTTTCTTAACTTTTAAATTATGATTGATATCACCTGTTTGATGTCATGATAACACTTTGTCTCTTTGACAAAAAACAGATAATGTTTCCACTTTTGTCTGTACCTCTGATCATATGTCTACTCACTCTTTTATACTTATTCATCATCTTCATGAAGTCCCTCTTTCATCTCATCCTATACATTATTCTCTTGTTTGCATACATATTCTCTTCTTTTTTCAATTGCCTCTGTGAAATACATATTAATACATATTCTTCCACTTTGACAACAATGCCAAAGATGTCTAAACATTTATTCATCTATGTTGATACTTGATTAAACCTTTCTTCTTCCTTCCTCGGCACTATATTTCAACATCATACTAAGACTTCTCCCCTATGGAGTAGTCCACCACTACATCAATTCATACATTTGATATTATGATAAACACATATGAGCTTATGCAATCATCATCATCCTCTAATTAACTTCAGATATGGGAATAACACCTAATCTACCTCTGAGATACTCAAAGGTATCCTTTGGTAATAGATTGGTAAATATATCAGCAACTTGTTCTTTAGTAGACACATAGTCAAGTCGTACCTCCTTCTCCTGTACCTATTCTCTTAGAAAATGATATTTTATTGCAATGCACTTTGTCTTCAAGTGCATCACTGGATTCTTGGAAATATTTATTATACTACTGTTATTACAATAGATAAAAACCATTTCAATGACCTTCTCATGATTTCCCTCAAGAATTTTTGTAATCCATACCACTTGCTGACAGTTAAGAGCAGCAACAACATACTCTAGTTCTGCAGTAGATTGAGAAATACAATTCTATTTTTTACTAGTCCAGGAGACTAATCTTTCACCAAGAAGGAATGCTCCGCCACTTTTACTTTTCCTATCATCAACATTTCCTACCCAGTCTACAACAGTAAACACATTCAAATAAAAATCTCCATCCTTACCATACCATAGGCCATAATTTTTAGTTTCCTTGAGATATCTGAATATCCTCTTTACTGCAACCAAATGTGAGTCCTTTGGGTTTGAAGAAAACCTTGCAACAATACCAACAACATGTGCAATATCCGATCTACTATGCACAACATGTTACAATTTACCAATCATGGATATATATAGATTTTAATTTACCTCTTTGGATTCATTCTCCTTAGATAATTTGTAGCATGTGACCATAGGTGTTCCCACTGGTTTTGAGTCTTCCATGCCAAAAAAATTCAAAATCTCCTTCACATACTTGGACTTCCTGATGTATATCCCTTTCTTTATTTGTCGTACTTGAAGTCCAATGAAGAATTTGATTTATCCTATCATATACATTTCAAATTCCTTCCTCATTTATTTTGCAAATGACCTGCTCAATGCTTTATTTCCACCAAATAATATCTCATCAACAATAATTTCAGCAATCAATACCATGTCTTCACTTTTAGATTTTAGATATACATTAGTAATGTCACTAGTTCTTGTGAAACCTATCTGAATAAGATAAGAATGTAGCCTTTAATACCATGCTCTTAGAGCTTGCTTCAGTATATACAATTCTTTATGCAATTTACATACCATGTCTTTACCTTATTCAATTCAAAAACCTTTAGGTTGTTCAATGTATACTTCTTCTTCTAACATACCATTTAAAAAAGCAGATTTTACATCCATTTGATAGACTTTAAAACCTTTAAATAAGAAGCATATTAAAAAAGTATCCTTACACCTTCAAGTCTAGAAATAGGTGCAAAGGTCTCACCGTAGTCTAGTCTTTCTTCTTGTGCATACCCTTTTAAAATTATTATTGCCTTTTATCTAATCACCTCCTTTCTCATTCAACTTATTCCTAAAAATCCATTTAGTACCTATAACATTGTTGTTAGTAGGTCTAGGTACTAAAGTCCATGTATTATTATTCTCTATTTGATCTAATTCCTCTTTCATATCCTTAACCCAATCATTATTTTCCAAATCATCTTTAACATTTTTAGGTTATAATTTAGATAGTAGACATGTTATTTCCCTTACCTTGCTCCTTGTTATCACTCCAACATTCTTATCTCCAATAATCTGATCTTGTGTGTGATTAAGTTTAACATACCTTGGGAGTACCCATTTTGTTCATTGGTTACCTTCATCATCACTCACCGTTAGTGGATCATTCACCACTTCAGACATCTGTGGTATTGTATATGGCTCCACCGGTTGAACATAAACAAACCTATCATAGTATTTTGGTTCCTTCTTGCTATCTTCCTCATTTTTTTCAGAAAATTCATCAATTCTAACATTGGCACTTTTAATCATCTTGTTATTACACTTTTTCAAACACTATAAATAATTTATTCTAGTAGAATACCCTAGAAATGTCCATTCATCACTCTTAGAATCAAATTTACCATTTTTTTCATCCTTCTTTATGCAACATTTTCTTCCTAAAAATTTGAAATACTTGACACTAGGAGTATCCATACTATATCTCATAAGGTGTTTTATTTTTACCTTTATTAAGTTGTACCCATTTCAAAGTATAAATAGTAGTACTTACACCTTCTCTCCAAAATATTTGAGACACTCCCTTTTGTATCAAAAGTGTTCTTGCACAGTCAATTATGGATATGTTCCTTCTCTCTAGAATTCTATTTTGTTGAGGTGTTCTTGGTGCTGACATTTTTCTCTTGATTCCATTTTCTTCACAAAATGTTGTGAACTCAAGTGAGGTAAACTCAACTCCTTTTTCGGATCCAAGACACTTAAGTGCTTTACCTATTTATTTTTCAAATATTTCTTTATACACCTTAAAAATGTAGAATGCATCAGATTTATCCTTCCAAAAAATAATAGACATCATTCTTGAGTGATCATCAGCAAACAAGATAAATTACTTATCTCCATAGTATCTCTTAGTTTTCATCGGTCCACACAAGTCAGTGTGCACAAGGGCAAGAATGTTCTAAGATGAATAGAATTTACTAGTAAATCTATAAGTAGTTAACTCTCTCAACTGAAACTCCTTACACATAGCATTTTCAGGCTTAGCTAAAGTAGGCAAACCTCTAACACATCTTTTCTTACTGACCTTTGCCAGGTTATAAAAATTAACATGATAAAATATTTTATGCAATAAACAACAGTCTTCAACTTTCGGAAACAAGCAATGTTTATTAGTAGAGATCAATCATAATAGGTTATCTCTAGTATGTTCACTAGTAGCAATCAAATCACCATATGTTCCTAAGATCTTGCAAACACCATTACGAAATTCCAATCTGAAACCTTTTTTGTTTAGTTGAGCAACACTTAACAAGTTATACTTTAATCCATCAACCCAATAAACATCATCACAATCGATGTTATCATTAAGTGCTATTGAACCTTTACCTCTTACTACTCATGGAGAACCATTACCAAATCTGGCTGCACCTCAACAAAATTCTTCCATTGAAATAAATTTTATTTTGTTACTGGTCATGTGATGTGTACACCTACTATCTATTATCCATGCACCGTTATAATTCATGCTTTAGATCAAAGCTTTCTCCTCACTATCTCCATCTACACCAGTTGAGGGTTCTTCTTTGACTACAATAAAATCTATATCTTCTTTATCATCTCTTCCATCTAATTCTTCATCAGTCACTCCATCTTCTCCTAGGTAACATGCCTTCTTTCTTTTATCTTTGAATTCCCTAAATTTCTTAAACTTGTCCTTCCTATCATTGTCAGGACACCTCGATGCAATATGACCAATTTTGTTACATGAAAAGCATTTTAAGGGAAGTTTACCTTTGTACTTACCTTTTCCTCTAGGTAATATCCTTGCTAGTAGTGCTTCCAACTCTTCTTGTTCTATTTCCTCATACAAGATAGAGTCGTAATCATGATTTCCTTCAAAATTGTTAGAGACTTCTTTTACTTTCTTTCATGAACCAATGGTTAGGGAATATTTGAATGAAAATTCTACCCTAGGCATATTGTTATCAAAGTTGATTAACTCAAAACTAGTAAGCTTTCCAACAAAATAATCTAGAGTCACATTTGTAGGACTGATAGATCTAAGTTCTTGTATAGTAGATGATCTAATGACATACTGTTGTAGTAGGGTTCTCAAGGTTTTAGTTACCACTTCATCTTCTTCAATTTGACCACCAGCTTCTTTGATAGCAGAAACAACCTCATTTAGCCTATTGTTGTATTGAGAAATGTTTTCTCCTTAATGCATTCTCATTTCATCATACTTTCCTTTGAGATTGTCCACATTTTCTTTCTAAACATGAACATCACCGCCATGAACTATTATTAGCTTATCCTACATATCTTTAACATTATTTGTTTCCTTGATATCTACAAACTCAACATTAGATAGAACACTTGAAATTTCTATCATTACAAAGTTGTGCTCTAGCTTTCTCTTTATTTGTTCAAGAGTTAGGGTGCCAGAAGGTTGAGAATACTTAGTTGTGAGATGATCCAATGATTTTTCTCTAATACCTGACAAATGCAGCTTCATCTTGCTTATCCATGTAGATAAATTGTCCTTAGTGAACTTAGGTACTTCCTTCTTATACATATTTAGATATTTTCCCTCAAGTTATTAATATTTCATAGTCAAGGACCCAATGATATGATACCAATTGTTAATATAGGTATAATTAATGAGAGGGGAGGGGTGAATCAGTAATCAACAAAGACTAATTTCAACCTCTCTAAACTTTGTGCACACAAAACATTCAATAGAAGCTAACATAAATAAAAAATTTCAATGCATGCATCCAAAAGTAATCTATCACACAGTGTAAACACCATATTTATCTCGGGGAAACCTAAATGGGGAAAAAACCATGGTGTGAGTTGGTACCCACAAAATCTATACTCTTCTATAATACGCCCCATTAGGAGCTTACCATGTTAAAGGTTACAACAACACTATTAGGTGCTACCCAGTTAAGGAATTTTCCTTAGATCTATTAAGATATTTTCCCTATTAGGAGCAGCATTTTTAGATGACTTAGAAAATTTAATTCGAATTCCACCTTTTTAGAGGAATTGCAACAAAGATATGTTAGGATCTACCCTATTAAGGGATCTCACAGTTACAATGGTTAGAAAGCAACAAATACAGTGATCTGTATAATTGCACTACCACTACATGACTAGACCCAGTTAAGCTCTATAATTATTCTCCATACTCTATTCTCTACATCAACTTGATCTCACTATATTCATTTACTTTCTCCTTCACCAAATCCTTCTACAATTTGCAATCATCTCTCTAACTTCTTTTCTAACATTCCAATATATAGAATTACTTCCACCGACTTAAAAATAGCCCTAGACCTAAGATATGAATGATCCAAATCACATTAGGTAAGATACAATGTACCTAACCACTCATAAAACATTTTTCTTTGACTGCGTCGTCTTACATATGGATTTTACCTTGGTAGTTGAGTCATCTTAAAAAACTCTTTTGACCAAAAGAAACTTCTTGAAGAATACACCTCAAAAGAATACCTTGATCAATGTGATTTCAAGTAAGTTCCAAAAATCATGGAACTATCTAACTACTTAACAAAAATCATCATCGATCTTATTTCCACTTTGAATTCCTTCACCAATTCACAAATATTCATAACCTATTCAAGAAATCTAACTCATTTTCCTATTCATTCTATTAACACCACTTCTAGTAAAATAAACTAGTTGCACCGATCAACAATACGAGTCACAATTGTAAACATAGTATCTTGACATTGTTATCAATCATATCCTATGACTGCTCCACTAAATAGTTTACCGATTTGAGCTCAAATTCAAATTGCTTACAGTCTGTCACTGATTGTTTCTGGCAGTTCCCTAGTTTGAGTTTATTCAAACATTACCAACTTAATTCTTCATATCAAAATTCATGATCGCAAGCTTAACATCACAACACATGACATATCCTTCCATTAGAATAGCAACTCCAGAAACATACTAAAACTCATAATTCACTTATACAATTTCTTGTAGCCTATTGAAAACACTAAGTCAATCATTTAACATCAATGACAACAAAATAACATATTCACATGTCATCAAATCTATACCAATCTTCATCAATGCAATACTTAGCATCACTGCATCAATTATGCTAACAATATGGATTTCATTGAAAGTTGTGTGTATGGAAAACAAAGGAGAGTTTTTTTTCTGAAGGGTGGGAAGGAAAAGAAAGATGAAAAATTGGAGCTTGTGCATACATAGGTATGGGGACCAACTTGGGTATCGTCCCTTGGTGGCTCTCTATATTATGTTACATTCATTGATGATGCAACTAGGAAAGTAGGGATTTATTTCCTCAAACATAAATTTGATGTATTTTAAACTTTTAAAAAAATTGAAAAGCTTGGTTGAGAATGAGACTGGTAAAATACTAAAATGTCTCAAATGTAACAATGGTGGTGAGTAGTGAAGAAAATAATTTGAATATTATTGTTCCTGTAATGGTATTCGTAGGCAGAAAATAGTTCCAACGACTCCACAAGAAAATACAGTGGTTGAACACATGAATAGGACAATAATGGAGCATCCAAGGACTATAAGGTTTCATGCTAGGCTTCCCTTAAACATGTGGGAAGAGGATATAAATTCTTTTGTTTATTTAGTAAATAGAGGTCCCTCTACTCCTTAGGGTTGTGGTATTCCATAGGAAGCATGGACAGGTAAGAAGGTGAGTTATTCTTTTCTTAGAACCTTGAGTTATGAAGCATTTGCTCATATAGATTCTGAATATAGAACCAAAATGGAAGCTAGATCAAAGAAATGTGTATTTATTGGATATGGATTTGATGAGTTAGGTTATAGACTTTGGGATTTTGAGAATCATAAAATTGTGAGAAGAAGGGATGTCATATTCAATGAGAAAGTGTTGCTAGACTGAAGAAGTATTTGTATCTTTTTCAGTGGTATTGAGCTATAAGGGATTGTTGATTGTAATCAATTGAAATTACTGGATAATAATATTGGACTCTTTTCTTGGAGGATGTAGCCCAAGATTGGGTGAACCACGTTAAATCTGTGTCTTCTTATTCTACTAATGTGTGCTTTGTTCCTTTGCATTATTGGTTATATTTGCATGTAACTATTAGATTTATGTCTTCTAATCCTAACAAGTGGTATTAGAGTGGGTTATTTTCAATTTTCCTTTGAAAAAATGTCTTACAGTTGAGTGGGAGTCTCATTATTGAGTAGGAGTAATGGAATACAAAGTTAAGTTGAAGGTTGAGAAGTTTAATGGGCAGAACTTTCAGTTATGGAAAATGCAAATGGAGGACTATCTCTATCAAAAGTATTTATGGTCGCCATTGGGAGGAAAATCCAAGGAACCAACAAGATTGTTTGATGAGGATTGCAATATTTTGGATAGGAAGGCACTTGGAAGTATTCATTTATGCCTGGCATAATCGGTGTCGTTTAATATTACAAAAGTAAAGACAACTGAAGATTTGATGGAAACCCTAGTGAAGTTATATGAAAAGCCTTTTGCTTCGAATAAGGTATTTCTTATAAAAAATTTATTTAATATGAAAATGGTAGAAGTTTATCCATGTATTGATCACTTAAATGAGTTTAATATAGTTACTAGTAAATTATGTTTTGTAAATGTCAATTTTGATGAAGAAATTAGGGCTCTTTTTCTTCTGTGTTCTTTGCCTAATATATAGAATGAGTTGGTAATGGTTGTTAGTAAATCTATTTATGGTTCAAATACCCTAAAAATTGATGATGTTTTTGGTGTTATTCTTAGTAAGGAAATTCGTAGGAAAAGCTCAAGTGGGTCCACATCAGGTAGTGTTTTGAATACAGAAAGTAGAGGTAGACCAAAGGAGAGAGGAAACAATTCTGGAAATCATAGAATATCATAAGGAAAATCAAAGGGTAAGAGGTCTCGATCTAGAGGACCAAATGATTGCCGGTACCATGGGAAACCAGGTCATAGGAAGAAATATTGTTGGTCTCAGAAGAATAAAGGAGATAAACAAGAAGGAAATAAGGAGGCAAATGTGGTAAGTAATAAATCTAAAGAGGATGTTTTTCTTCTTTCCCTTGAAAATGTTGATGATTCATGTGCTCTAGATTCACGGGCCTCATTTCATGCTATGCCACATAGGATTATGTCCAAGGGGATTTTGGGGTGGTTTATTTGGGAGATAATAAACCTTGTCATATTTTTGGGAAGCGAAGAATTAAGGTTAAGTTGTAGAATGGGAATCATTGGCTACTACAAGAGGTAAGGCACATTCCAAGGCTGAGTAGGAATTTAATTTTAGCAGGGCAGCTAAGTGATGAAGGTTGCACAGTTACTTTTAATGATAAAAAATTGGAAGGTTTTAAAAGGTTCCTTAGTAGTAGAAAAAGATGTGAAAGTAGGAACCATATATCTTTGTATAGGTCATATTGTTCCTTCTACTTTAATTTTTATAGAGAAAACTCAATGTTCAGGAACAATTACTGCAGTTGAGCAGGTAGAACATGAAACTGTCGTTGTGGATTATTAAAGAGCACTATGGAACAATAGACTTAGGAACATGAGTGAAAAAGGTATGAAATTACTTCATTCAAAGAAAGTCTTACCAGGTCTAAAATGTGAAAATATGGATTTCTATGAAATTTTTATGTATTAAAAACAAAAGAGAGTTAGTTTTCTAAAGGGTGAGAAGGAAAAGTGTTAGATAACTGAGAGGAGGGGGTGAATCAGTTAGTTCTAGTTATCCTACAGTCCCAAATACTCCCAGATGTATATAGCAAAAAATTCAAACATATAAATCAACTCCATAAAATATAAACTGTGATCTAAAAATCATTTACAAACTCATCTACCGAGTAGTAGTAAAACAAATAATGTGATTACCGATCAATGCAGATAAAGTAATGTGTAAAGAAAAATAACAATCCAACACAATCTATACACATTAACATAGATTTTTAATGTGGAACCCTACTAAGGGGAAAACCAGCTGGGATTGGTAACCCAAAATAATTCACTCTTCTGAAGTGAGCTCGGTTAAGAGACAACCCTGTTAAAGGTTACAATGCACACTGTTATGTTTGACTTGGTTAGAGGATTTATCACTAACAGTTCTCCCTTGACCAATCATTCACTATGGGGTCAACAAGAAAATAATCAACATTCATTGAATGTCATAAGAAAAAAGATTGTTAAGTCCCACACAGTTAAGAGATTTATCTGTAATAATGGTTAAACTGATACAATAATGATCTAACTCAAATACAACTCTATTTGTAGATTTTAGATCTATGCTAAGTACATAATACCTCTAATCAATATTCACTTTAGTTCCTCTAATTCATCGTACTATGTTATGCTCGATAAATTCTCTTTCTCTGTCGCTCGGTGATGTCTACAAAAATTCTTGGTTATGCCTTCAGCCGGTTTGATCAGTCATGCATGAAGTTAATCTCTTCATCAATATGCATGTGTGAGCATGTTTATTCTTAATGAATCTCTTGTCTCTTATATAGACATCATAAACTATTTAATCTACATCCTTTGATTTTGCCGCTTAATCGCCATTGTTGATTTTTCCGCTTCAACCTTCCTCAACAGTTGTGTAAAAAACATGTTTCAATCTCCTTTGTCTGATCATCTTGAATTTTCATAGTCATTTGATCAACATAAAAAACCTTATCAATTACCTCAAAATCATAAATAAATGTTAGCTCATCATTTTAGTTGGCCTTTAGTTTATATTACTCGGTCAATATCGTGATGCGTCGGTGATACGTAGTTCGGTTAGCACTAAACTCATAATACACTGTGATTTCTCGATGTCCACTATTCTGACTTGGTGTATACAAAATTCTTTAATTACCAACTGCATAAACTTTGTTTATTCTAGATCTTCAATCCATTATAGATGTTTGTAACCATGATGATAATCAAATCAAGTTGACATCAATGACAATACATTAATTGATCAACTCAATGACTTCAAACATACAATCAGTTGTAGTTCATTAATTTATCCCTTTGGTATTGATGGCAACATAATATGAAATATGAAATATGAAAATACCATAGAATACCAAACTTCAGTTCTACAACTATATGCAAAATGGTGTAGCTCTCCCTGGCTTGTACATATAATATGTTTAATCATTACACAACTTTAAAACTCACCATGCAAACTCTCCCTATATATTTGACTCTTCTATTCTTGAATCTTCTCTTTTTCTATAGATAGATATGTCATTGTTCTTCTCTTCCATTATTTGTAGAATCTTCTCTCCCTTTAATGGATAGATATATCATTTCTCTCCCTTTCTCTTTTCTCCTTTTATCCCTTGTAGTGGATAGATATTTCATTTAATCTTCTCTACTTTTGACAACAATGCCAAAAATAAAATATACAGCTCTTTAGTAGCCAAAAATATCTCAGGTTTGTGGTTCAGATCAGGTACCTTGAATGTATTGATATGCAATGTTGTTTCAGTTCTCAATTTGCATCAACATGATTGATATTCTGATAAAATGTAGGTTGATGCAACCTCCTAGTCAGCTTAGTGACCGATAGACAAGGGATGGACCCATAGTCTATTCCTCAAGTACTCATATGTATCCTTTGGTAAGGGTTTAGTGAATATGTCAGCTAGTTTTTCTTTTGATTGTACATATTACAGTGTCACTTGTTTTTCTTGTACTTTTTCCCTCAAGTTGTGATACTTTATAGATATATGATTTGTTTTTGCATGCATCACAGGGTTCTTAGAAATGTTAATTTTACTAGTATTATCACTAGGTCAATGATCTCTTCGTTCATACATTTCAAAAGTTGTTTTATCCATGCAATGTTCAAATAGTTTGTAGCAGCAACAACATATTATGCTTGTGTAGTTTACTGAGATATGCATCCTTGCTTCTTACTGATCCAAGTAACTAATCTTTCTCCCACAAATAATCCTCCACCAGTAGTGCTCTTTCTATCATCAATGTTCCCAGCCCAATCAACATCTGTGTAAACTTTTAGTTCAAACTTGCCTTCTTTCCTGTACCATAATCTATAATCTTCAATGTTCTTCAATTATCTAAAATTCTCTTTACAGTAGTTATATGTGATTCTTTAGGATTAGCAGAGAATATTGCCACAATTCCAACTGTGTGTGCAATATCTAGTCTTGTGTGTACAACATACATCAATTTTCCAATCATTGATCTATACAATGTTTGTTTTACCTTAGTTTTCTTATCTTCTTTTGCCAATTTTAATCCTATAACCATAGGTGTACCAACTGGTTTTGAATCTTCCATTCTAAATGTCTTCAATACTTCCTTGATGTACTTTGATTGAGTAATGTATATGCCTTCATCCTGTTGTAAAGTTTGCAAGCCAAGAAAAAATTTGATCTCTCCAAACATTGACATTTCAAATTCTTTTCTCATGTCATCAGCGAATGATTTGCATAAGTTATCATTTCCTCCAAATATAATATCAACAAAAAAAATTTTAGCAATTAGAATCTTATCATCAGTTCCTCCTTTCAAGAACAATTTGTTGTTATCACTTGTTCTAACAAATCCAATACTAATAATATAGGAGTGTATTTTTTCATACCATGCTCTCGGTGCTTGTTTCAGTCCATACAAAGCTCTATGCAACTTACATACCATGTTTGTCTAATTAGGATCAACAAAACCTTCAGGTTGTTCAATGTATACCTCTTCTTCAAGTATCCCATTCAGAAATGTAGATTTAACATCCATCTGTTATACTTTAAATCCTTTGTAAGAAGCATAAGCAAGAAATATTCTAACTCCTTCAAGCCAAGCAATGGGTGCAAGAGTTTCTCCATAGTCAATACCTTCTTCTTGTGCATACCCTTTGCATACTAGTCTTGCCTTATTTTGTTTAACATCTCCATTCTCATTCAATTTGTTTTGAAATATCCATTTAGTGCCAATTAAATTCTTATCACTCAGTATCGGTACCAATGTCCATATTTTGTTCTTCTATATCTACTCAATTTCTTCATTCATCACCTTAATCCATTCACCATTTGCAAGTGCATCTCTAACAGTTTTAGGTTCAAATTCACAAATCAAACATGTGTTATCATTCAACTTACTTCATGTCATCATGCTAACTCTCTTGTCTCCAATAATATGATTTTGTGGATGATGTCTTCTTACATATTTTGCAAGTATAGGTTCAATTTTTTGTTCTTCATTATGTTCTCCAGTTGGTGTGTGATTATGATCTTCAGTTGCAACATCTTCTTGATTCTCGGTTGGTGCATCCTGATGCTCGATAACATTTCCATGTTGCTTGGTAATGTTAGGAAGTTGCTCAGGAAAAGTGTTAGGATCTTCAATGTAGACAAATCTACTGTAGTCTTCTATTTCTCTTTTGCTTTCAGCTTCATTCTTCTCAGCAAATTCATCAACTCTTACATTTTTCACTTTCAATGATCTTGTTAGAAGACTTGTTTAAATATTTATAAGTTTTTTTCTTAGTAGAATATCCTAAAAATATTCCTTCATCACCTTTTGAATCAAATTTCCCATTTCTATCATCTTTCAGAATATAGCATCGACTTCCAAATATTCTAAAATAACTCACATTAGGTATGTAACCATGCCATAATTCATAAGGTGTTTTGTTTGAATCTTTCTTTAGTTGTACTCGATTCAATGTGTATATAGCAGTACTAACATCTTCCCTCTAGTATACTTGTGTAATACTCTTTTCAATCATCAGCATTCTAGCACACTCCATAATAGATCTATTTCTTCTTTCAGCAATCTCATTCTGTTGTGGCGTCCTCGGTGCAGAAACATGTCTCTTAATTCCATGCTCATTACAAAAGTTAGTGAAATCATGAGAAATAAATTCACCTCCTCTGTCTAATCTTAAAAATTTCAGTTCTTTGCCACTTTCTTTTTCCACTTTAGCTTTGTACCATTTGAACATCTTAAATGCTTCAGATTTTTCTTTTAAGAACATGACAGTCATCATTCTAGAGTAGTCATCAAAAAATAAATTAGAGTATCTGTCACCATAATAACTCTGTGCTCTCATATGTCCACATAAGTCAGTATGAACTAGTTCTAAAATAATATTAGATGAAAAAAAATTTCTCTTAAAACTAGATTTTGACATTTTTCTCATTGGACAATTTTCGCACATGACATGGTCAAGTTTAGATATGCTTAGTAAGCCTCTTACTTTCCCTTTCTTACTGATCTTAACCATGTTGTCAAAAATCACATGACATAACCTCTTATGCCACAACCACACATCTTCATTACTAGCCATCAAACAAGAAGTTTCAGTAGTGTCAAGAGAGAATAGATTACCTTTTGATTGTTCTCCAATATTGATCAACTTTCATGTTTCATCATAGATTTTATCTTTTTTGTTCTCAAATGCAACTCGGTGACTTGTGTTATTCAACTTTGAAACAATCAACATGTTATAATTAAGTCCTTTCACCCAATATGAATTCTCACATTTGATCATATTGTTCAACAATATAGTCCCTTTTCCTTTCACTGGACAAGGTGTATCATTTCCCATTCTAACAGATCCACCATTATAATGCTCAAGAAATTATAAATTTTCTTTATCTCCAGTCATATGATGAGTAAAGCCACTATCAATAACCCAAATATCATTCTTGCTAGCTTTAGAAATAAGTGTTGTTTCAACATACCTTTCATCTTCTTCTGAATCTTCTTTTAAAGCTACAAACACTGTCTCAATATCTTCATCAGTGCCGGTGTCAGTGTCTTTATCTTCATCTTCAACAAAGTAATATGCCTTATTTCCTTTGTATTTGTAATCTTGGTTTCCCATTTTTTCATACTGTCGGTTGCTTCTATATTCTCGATCATCCTTTCTATCACTAGATCTTTCATTGTTTCTTTCATCATTTTTCCTATTAGGGCATCTAGAAGCAAAGTGTCCAATTTCTTTACAATTAAAGCATACCAAAGGTAGTTTACCTTTATATCTTCCTTTACCTTTATGTAATCTTCTAGCCATTAATTCTTCAAGCTCATCAAGTTCTCTCTCATCACTGTCACTGTCACTGTCATTTCTTATCATGTGTTTGTTACCAGATTTACTAATTTTTAGAGATGACATAAATGCATACTCAACAGTAGGAACAAAACTATTGTCAAAATTGTTCAGCTCAAATGAAATCAGTCTACCGACTAGACTATCAATTTTAATATTATTTCCAGATGATGTTTTCATTTCATGTATTGTAGAGACTCTAATAGCATAAATAGACAATAAAGTTTTGAGAATCTTACTTACAATAGTGTCTTCATCAATATCTCCACCTGCTCCACAAATAGCATTCACAACCTCCTTGATTTGGTTACTATACTGTGATATGTTTTCTCCTTCTTTCATTCTCATGTCATCCAACTTTCCTCTGAGACTTTCAGCTTTATCTCTTTGCACATCTACATCTCCTCCATGAACTAGTGTAAGTTGGTCCCAAATTTGCTTAATGGTTGATGTACATATCTTGACATCCTTAAATTCAGCATCAGATAGTGAAGAAGCAAGCTTTATCATCATAGTATTGTGTTCATATCTTTCTCTCAGCTGATCAACAGTCAAAGGTCCAATAGGTAAGGTGTGTTAGAGTAATAATCCTTTATGCCTATTAATTAAATCACATTGGTTTAATTAATTAAGTTGTTTTATTACTCTTATTGCTTAAGTTCTCTTAGGTGCATTATAATTAATATTTATATTAATTATTAATGTGCAACCTGGCTTTTATTCCCTTTAGGGTTTCGTTCACCTTTTAAAGTTGAACTTGTAATTATTGTTTCATAACTTGAAATATAATTTTGCTCTCACATTTTTTAGTACTTCTAAGTTCTTTTTCCTTCTTTCAGCTTCTCTCTTGTAACAGGTATTTGCATGGAGGTGTTCTTCGAGCTCTATAGATTTGTATTTATCAAATCCTACATGGTATCAGAGTTGTACTACTGCTACCTATTCTGGTGTTTTCTGAAGCAGAGATTCGAAGGCAAAAATCTTAGCTTTTTTGGGGTTTTGTCTTCAATATGAAGGTGAAGAATATTTTGGTGCATTTTGGGCACAAATGGACCTCACCATCGCACTCAGAAGGCCCAAGAAACTATATTTTCATGTAAATTTTTTCCATTTTGGCTACAATGACCTTTGGCACATTTTTTTCTCTCCAAGGTCGTATGACACAATTTTTGAGAAAAAAATTTAAAAAAAATAAAAACAAAAAAACATGTTTTTTTGTGTTTTTTGGGCGCTGGCAGAACGCGCCACCCCCACGCCCAACCCACAGCCAATGTGCCACCCCCACACTGCTGTGACCCTTGCGCCGCCTAGACGATGCTACAATGCCACCACTATGTCGCTAGGGAGCCACCTCCGTCGCCAAGTGCAGCCCGCCAGCCACTGCATGTCCTGATGTCACCTTTTCAGCAGGTGACCAGAAAATTTTTTAGGAACTAGAATTTTCCACAGGTGATGATGTTGTTTTGATGTCAGCGACGAACACCTGGCAGTTAGACAATCGTCAAATTTTTCTAGTGACGGGCGACAGCCATTTGGCCGTCAAATTTTTTCCCGTCATCATGTTTTTCCAATGAGTTGTCCATTCTGACCTCCTGTCAGTCTTTTTGCCGTAACTTGTGCATACGATATCATTTTTTAGAAAAAAAAGATATGACTGGAAATCTTGTTCTGAGACGGAGACCACCATGTGGGTTTTGTATATAATTTTGGGTGTTTGAGTACATGATTTCAATGTCAAAGTAGAGGCTTCAGTTCCCTCTCTCTCTCTATCTGGCATCCAGGTTTTCTTCTTGTGTTTTGTGCTCTCTAACTTATTTTTTGGTGTACGAGGGATAGTATACTACTTTGTGGGGGGTGCATTTTACTTTCTGTCATTTACTTCAGAAAGACCCTTCTACTTCTGTCTTCTTTCTCTCAATGTCAGACCCTTTAATTGTCGACTCACACCACATAACTACCACACCTGGAAAGCACACGTGACCAGGTTGCTAATGTCACATGGCTTATGGTCTTGCTTAGATGAGAATCAACCTGTTCTCTAGTGTCATTTTGAGGTTCTTCAGTACATGAACAAAATGGATGAAGCCATGGGCTTAATCGCACTAAACATTTTAGACAGTCTCATGTTTCACTTGGAGAGCTTGACCACTCCTCGAGCTATTTGGAGAAAGTTTGCAGATTTGTTTGGCACAGTGAACAAATTATGGGCACTATAGCTTGATGAAGTGTTGACCTCTTTGACTCCTCATGGTTTTTCCATCATTGAGGACTTCCTGATGAAGTTCAAGTCTCTCTGTTCCATTTTGTAGGGATGTGTGAAGAACAAGTTAGATGATGAGTGTATCTTTCTGATACTCTCCAAGTTGTGAAGATAGTTTCAAATCTTTTCTTCTACTTTCTACTCTACTATGGATGTTTTGGGTGCTATGCACACCATTCCTTCCTTTGAGGCCTTCTGTGATCGGTTGACACAAGAACAAGCAAAGATGCAACAGATGGATGCTTCTGGCTCTATGAGCAAAGCATTGGTAGCTCAATCTTCATAGGGAAACCAAAACAGAAAGCCAAACCAAAGAAAGATTCAGTAGGCAGTGAGTCTACCTCCAAACCTACATGGAAAACTAACTCAAAACCTCCAGCTCACCCTTCAAAGGGTAAATCTTCTTCGAATTCTACTGAGTGTTCCTCCAAGACTAAGAAGAAAATAGGTGAAACCTGTAGTTTTGTGGCAAGGATGGACATCCCATTTCTAGGTGTTGGAAACGTTTGGAGGCTTTAGAGGAAGCCATGTAGGAGCATCACATTTCTTCTCCTCATTCCATATCCTCTCCTATAGGGAAAGGTCATGCTCTTACAGCATGAGCAACGACTTCTGGGCCCACTTGGATTTTGGATTCTGGTGCTTCTCACCACATGACTCACACTCAGCAGTTGGTCACCTCACTTGCTCCTTGTGCTACTTCACAGATTATTGTTGGGAACTCATCACATCTTTCAGTTTTGGTTTCTATTTTTGTTGCATTAGCTGGGGGTTCTCTTCGTGATGTTCTTGTGGTACCTGGCATCTCAACAAACCTATTTTCCATCTATCAGATTTTCCACTCTGGCTCTGGTAAGACAGTTGAGTTCTCACCACATGATGTGGTTATTCAGGACCTCCATGATTTTGATTTGATTGTGGCTACTAGTAGTGTTGACCCTGTGTGTGTGATTTTATGCACCTATTAAGAAAGACACAACACTTCAATAGATCATTATATTAGTGAAAAAGCATAAAAAAGCAAGGGTTTCATCTAAATCACTAAAACCAAACTATTACTTCATATCTAGGAGGAGTTTGAAGAATGCCATAATCATGCACTTAGATTATGCACAAATTAGTGACATATCCAACCTAAGAATGGAAGATTTGAATAAAAATTAATCAAAATGTTCAAGAAACATGCATATTAGCTCTAAAAATGAAGATAATAACAATGCATAATATTAAATCTAAGATGCAATATGGATTCACAAGTAATCTAAACAGTATAACAATACTTTTAACTCTAAAAATTAAGGGCCATTTGAGCTCAAAAATCATCCTATATATAGAAGAAATGAGGAGAGAGAGGGGGGACAAAGGTCATTAATGGAGGTGTAATAGCCATTAATTAGGTGTAAGAGGTATTAATGCCAAAGGCATTAATGAGGCGTGGGCTTGAGGAATCTCCATTAATGATGCATTAATGATAGCAATTAAGAGGCATGGTGAGGGTGTAAGTCCAAGCTTGAGAAAGTGGACTTAGAGGGAGTCAAGCTTGAGAAAGTTGACTTTCTCAAGTGGGTTGAATTCCTAATAATAAAATTAGGAATGTGACATCATTAGGAAGTAGGTTAGGATAGGATTAAGATTAGGATTAGGCTTAGCATGGGGGGAATAGGTTGGGATGGGTTTGAACCCAGGGTTAAGGTGGTTGAGGTAGGTTAGGTTAGGGGTTAAAGGGAATATTAATGAAATGAATTATATTTAATATATTCACTCAAAAATAGGGAAATTAATTATTTAAGCTTTTGATTGCTTTTGATAATTAATTAGGACTATAGCCATTTAATTAGATTAATTTAGGTTAGAGGATAGGCTTTTTGCAAATGATGAGGTGTAATTAGGATTTTATTTAATTCCTTTTAAATTAATTACCTTAGCCATGTTTTGATTTGAATTGAATTGAACTGATTGGCTAAGGTAATTAATGTAATTTAGTGATTAAATCACTAAGGAGATTAAATATGATTTGAAAGAATTATGCCAACCGATTGAAGATTTGTCTTAAAATAATTGGGGGTATGATCACACTTAGAGAAAATAGGGTCTATAGTCAGAGAAGACCAAATTAGGGTGGTTACAGACCCTGCATCTCGCTTATACAGATTTGATGGATTTGAGCCTTTTGATGGTGCAGGTTCTTCTCTTATAGCACATGCAGATTTAGTGAGCAGGCTTTGGCATGACCATTTGGGCCATGTCAATTATAGATATCTTCAGTAGATGAGCACACAAGCACTTGTTCTTAGGCTTCCTCAGATTTCTTGCACTGATGGTGTTTGTCAAGATTGTGTTCTTGGAAAACAACATAGGGATCCTTTTCCTTAGGGATGAGCTACTCGTTCTTTGGCACCATTGGAGTTGATTCATAGTGACCTCATGTCATTTCCTACTCCTTTTTATGGTGCCATATATGTGCTTAATTTCATTAATGACTTCTCTAGGCACACATGGGTGTACTTTCTTAGGTACAACTCTGATGTCTTTGATTCATTTTGAATCTTTAAGACATTTGTGGAGAAGCAATCTGGTCTTTCTATTCGGTTGATACACATAGATGATGGGGGGAGTATGTGAATCAAGCTTTCAGGGATTTTTGCTCTGAACTTGGTCTACAACATCAATTTTCAGTTCCCTACACCCCTCAGCAGAATGGTGTGGCAGAGAGAAAGAATAGAACACTTCAGGAGATGGAAAATGGTATGATTCAGCCCAGGTCCATGGATTCATCTTTTTGGGTAGATGCAGTCAATTATTCCAACTATATTCAGAATTGGATGCCCCACAAGGTAGTTTGACATATGACTCCTGAGGAGGCTTGGCCTCATGTGAAGCCTGATGTATCTTCATTCTAAATTTTTTGTAGTGAAGCATGGGCATTTATACTTGATGCTCAAAGGAGAGTAATGGAGCGGAAGAGTCGACACCTTATTTTTGTTGGCTACTGCAGGGATGTCAAGGCATACAGGTTGTTTGATCCTTATTCTAGAGAGGTCCCATTTTGATGGGATGTCCAGGTTGATGAGTGTCTTCCCGCAGTAGATACCCTGACTCCAGAGTCTACTTTACTTACCACTACTCCCTCATCTCTTCCAGATGTTTAATAGGATGTTGAGGATAATGATCTTGGTGATCTTAATTTACCTCCACCACAGGATCCTCCATAGATGCCTAGATAGGCCCATGTTACTGTTGAAGTTGCAGGATCTCTGGCAGGTGACCCTTCATCTTCTCATTGCACTCGGTCTCATATTGCGGGTTCTAGCCTTCTAAGTCATGCTATTTGTGGTGATCCCCATACTTTCTTAGCAGTGACATGACAATCTGAGTTGGACAGTATTATGGAGCAGGAGTATTCTTCTTTGATGAAGAATCATACATGGGATCTTTTTTCTCTTCCTAAGGGAAGAAAGTTAGTGCAATGCAAGTGGTTGTATTGAACTAAGTTTTCTGCTAATGGTTCTATTAATACGTACAAGGCACATCTTGTAGCAAAGATTTTTTCATAGGTTGAGGGTATTGATTACACTGAGACATTTTCTCATGTTGCCAAGATGAATTCTATTCACCTTGTCTTATCCCTTGCAACTTCTTAGGGATGGCTCATTTTTTAGATGGATGTGAAGAGTACATTCTTGCAAGGTGGTCTTACTCAGGAGATTTACATGGAGTAGCCTCAGGGATTTGTGCAGGATTCCTCCTTGGTTTGCAGACTTTGGTGTTCTTTGTATGGTCTCAAACAGGTCCCTCGGGCTTGGTATGAGAAGATGGACTTTTTTTCTTTCCACAGGATTCACACACTATCATTTTGATCCTACAGTCTACATTCAGCATCTTGAGGATGAGGTTTTGATCCTTGTGCTATATGTTGATGATCTTCTCATCACAAGTAGCTGATCTTCTATGATTTAGGATGTTCAGCTCGCATTGATGGAGCAGTTTGAGATGACTGATCTTTGTCTGTTACACTACTTTCTTAGTCTTCAGATTATTCGGTCCTCTGTTTGGATCTTCATTTACCAGTAGAAGTATGCTCTTGACATGCTTCGGTGCTTTGACATGCTTTCTTTCAATCCTTCTCCCACACCTTTTCAATCAGGTGTTACCTTGTCTACCTCTTGCACTTCACCTTCAGTGGATCATACATGTTATTGACAGTTGGTTGGCAGTTTTTTGTACCTAACACACACTCGTTGTGATCTTTCCTTTGTAGTTGGTCTTGTCTCTTGGTTTTCACATGAGCCTCATGGGAGTCATTGGAAAGATTCCAAGCGTATTTTGAGATACATTCAAGGCACTATTTTGTATGACATTCACTACACATCAGGGGCTCACATTGTTGGCTTCACTGACTCAGATTGGGTTGGTGATGTTGATGATCAAAAGTCTACTTCTGGCTTTGTTTTTTGTCTTAGCTCTGGTCCTATCACATGGTCATGCAAGAAGAATAATGCTCGCACACTTTCATCTACAGAGGTTGAGTAGAGAGCTGCAATGCATGCTAGTCATGAGATTTTATGGCTTCAACAGTTGATAACTGAGTTTGGTTTTCCTCCTGATAGTCCCACTATTATGTGGTGCAATAATTAGAGTTCTATTCATGTTTCCCACAACTCAATGGAGCATTAGCGCACTAAACACATTGAGCTTCATATGCACTTCATCTGCCAACTGATTCAGGATGGTGCTCCCATTCTGGAGTATATTCTCACCGACGCACAGGTTGTTGACATCTTCACTAAACCTTTTGCATCTCCGTGCTATCTTTAGTTGCGTTCTATGCTTGGGGTGATGGAAGTTGTCCTTGGGGGGTCTTCTTGAGACCTTCCTCCCTTCGTGGTTTTTTTTAGCATGTCTATTCTATCTCTTTTTGGAGAAGGGTTTTTCCCACTGGGTTTTCTCCTTTGTCTCCAGTTTATAGAGATTTCCTTGTATTGGGTACCTGATCAGGCCTTGTTGCCGGGACCCTTTTCTTTCTTTCATAGCTATGCTAGGTTAGCTTACCCCCTTAGCTTAGCTTAAGATGGTTGTTAGAGTAATCATCCTTTATGCTTATTAATTAAATCACATTGGTTTAATTAATTAAGTTGTTTTATTACTCTTATTGCTTAAGTTGTCTCTTAGGTGCATTATAATTAATATTTATACTAATTATTAATACGCAACCTAGATTTTATTTCCTTTAGGGTTTTGTTCACCTTTTAAGGTCAAACTTGTAATTATTATTTCATAACTTGGAATATAATTTTGCTCTCACATTTTTTAGTACTTCTAAGTTGTGTGTTTTCCTTCTTCCAGCTTCTCTCTTGTAACATGTATTTGCATGCAGGTGTTCTTCAAGATTTGTGGATTTGTATTTCTCAAATCCTACAAGGTGAACTCAGTATCCAAGTATTGTGTTATATCATTTCCAATCCCTGATAGATAGAATCTCATTTTGTTCTTCCATGTTGAGAATTTATCCTTGTTCATCTTAGGCACATCTTTCTTATACATCTTGTGATCTTTATCTTAAGTCCTTTAAAAATTTCCTTCTAAGCATTGTATGCTCTGATACCAATTGTTAGATAAATGAGAGGGGGGTGAATCAGTTAGTTCCAGTTATCCTATAGTCCCAAATACTCCCATATGTATATAAAAATAATTTCAAACATATAAATCAACTCGATGAAATATAAACTATGATCTCAAACTCATTTACAAACTCATCTACCGAGTAGCAGAAAAACAAATACTGTGATTACCAATGAATGCAGGTAAATTAATTTTTAAAGAAAAATAACAATTCAATACATCCATGCACATTAACACATAGATTTTTAATGTGGAAACCATGCTAAGGGAAAAACCACATGGGAGTGATAATCCAAAATAATTCACTCTTCTGAAGTGAGCTCGGTTAAGATCCAACCCTGTTAAAGGTTACAATGCACACTGTTAGGTGTGACCTGGTTAAATGGATTTATCACTAACAGTTATCCCTTGACCAATAATTCACTATGGGGCCAACACGAAAACAATCAACATTCATTTAATGTCATAAGAAAAAATATTATTAAGTCTGACTTGGCTAAGAGATTTATCTGTAACAGTGGTTAAACTGATATAGTAATGATCTGACTCAAATACAACTCTATTTGTAGCTTTTTAGATCTATGCTAAGTACAATAAAACCTCTGATCAATATTAACTTCATTTCATCTGATTCATCATACTTTGTTATTCTCAGTAAGTGCTCTTTCTCTATCACTTGGTGATTTCTGTAGAAATGCTCGGTTATGTCTCCAACCAGTTTGATCAGTCATGCATGAATTTAATCTCTTCATCAATATGCATGTGTGCACATCTTGATTCATAATGAATCTCTTGTCTCTTATATAGACATCATAAGCCATTTAATTTCCATCCTTATATTTTTCTTCTTAATCTCCATTGTTTATTTTGCCGCTTCAACCTTCCTCAGCAGCTGTGTCAAAAACATGTTTCAATCTCCTTCGTCCGATCATCTTGAATTTTCATAGTCATTTGATAAACATAACAAACCTTATCAATTACCTCTAAATGATAAATAAATGATATCTCATCATTTTAGTTGGCCTTCAACTTATATTACTTGGTCAATATCGTGATACATCGGTGATACCTTGATTGGTTAAGACTAAACTTGGTATACACTGTGATTGCTCGGTGTCCACTGTTCTGACTTGGTGTATACATAATTCTTCAATTACCGACTGCATAAAAAAAATTTATTCCAGATCTTCAATCCATAACAGATGTTTGTAACCACTATGATAATCAAAACAAGTTGACATCAATGACAATACATTAACTGATTAATGTTTATCATCATAATTGTAACTCAGTTGATCATTAACTCAATGACTTCAAACATACAATCAGTTGTAGTTCATCAAAAAGAAAGATGAAAAAATATAGCTTGAGCATACATATGTATGGGGAGCATCTCAGGTATCTTCCCTTGGTGTCTCTATGTATTATGTTACATTCATTGATGATGCAATTGGGAAATTATTGATTTATTTCCTCAGACAGAAATATGATGTATTTAAAACTTTTAAAAAATGAAAAAACTTTTAAAAAATGAAAAAACTTGGTTGAGAATGAGACTGGTAAAAGACTAAAATGTCTCAGGTCTGATAATGGTAGTGAGTATTTCATAAAATAATTATAAGATCATTGTTCCTCTAATGGTATTCATAGGCAGAAAATAGTTCCAAGGACTCCACAAGAAATCAGAGTGGTTGAGCACATGAATAGGACAATAATGGAGCATGCAAGGACTATAAGGTTGCATTTTGTCTTATCCTTAAACATGTGGGCAGAGGTTGTAAACGTTTCTATTTATTTAATTAATAGAGTTCCCTCTACTCCTTTGGGTTCTGGTATTCCAGAGGAAGCATGGATAGGTAAGAAGGTGAGTTATTCTTTTCTCATAAATTTCGGTTGTGAAGAATTTGCTCATATAGATTCTAAAAATAGAACCAAGCTAGAAGCTAGATCAAATAAATGTGTATTTTTCTGATATGGCATTGATGAGTTAGGTTATAGACTTTGGGATTTTGAGAATCATAAAATTGTGAGAAGCAGGGATGTCATAGTCAATGAGAAAGTGTTGTACAAAGGTCAGTTGCGGCAACATGAGAAGAAAGAAAATGATTATGTAGTATTGGATGATACTTCTAAAGATGATGTTTCAATGGTTCCTCATGATCTACAACAAAAGAAACAACAACAAATACTACCAACTCCATTCAATGTTAGATAATCTTCAAGGCTAAGTAGACCTCCTGATAGGTTCTCTCCTTCTTTGTATTGTATTTTATTGACTGATGTTGGTGAACTAGAATGTTATGATGAAGCTATGAATCTAGATACCAAGGTTCAGTGGGAGGATGTAATGACGGAATAAATCAACTCCTTGTTGAAAAATAAGACTTGGGAATTATGCACGTTGTCTGTAGGTAAAAAGGCTTTACAAAATAAATGGGTTTATAGAATGAAAGACAAGGATGGAGGTAAGAAAAGGTTTAAAGCTAGGTTAGTTGTAAAGGGATTTGCACAGAAAAATGGTATTGATTTTTCTAAAAGTTTCTCTCTAGTTGTTATGATGACTTCTATTCGTACTTTTTTTTAGCATTGTGGCTGCTAAAGATTTGTATTTGGAACACCTAGGTGTGAAAATTGCCTTTCTCCATGGTGATTTGGAGGAGGAGATATGTATAGAACAACCTAAATAATTTGAGGTCATGGGTAAGGAGAAGTTAGTGTGTACATTACCTGAAAAAAGGCTTTACGAAATAAAAGGGTTTATAGGTTGAAAGAGGAGGATAGAGGTAAGAAAAGGTTTAAATCCAGGTTATTTGTAAAGGGTTTTGCATATAAAAAGGGTGTTTTTTTAAAAAAAAAATCTCTCCAGATATTAAGATGACTTCTATTCGTATTGCTTTAAGCATTTTGGCTACTGAAGATTTGTATTTGGAACAACTAGATGTGAAAACTTCCTTTCTCCATGGTGATTTGGAGGAGGAGATATATATGGAACAGCCCAAAGGATTTGAGGCCACAGGTAAGGAGAAGTTAGTGTGCAGATTAAAGAAGAGTTTATATGGCTTGAAACAAGCACCTCGACAATGATACTTAAAATTAAATAGTTTGATGGATGAGCACGGCTTCAATAGGTGTAATTCTGACTATTTTTTTAATTTTAAGAGGTTGGATAATGACAACTATATTATTTTATGTTTATATGTTGATGACATGCTTGTAGCTGGGTCTAACATGGATCACGTGAGTGTTAAAACAATAGTTAGAAAAATCATTTGCTATGAAGGATTTGGGGGCAGAAAAAAAAATCCTTGGTAGGAAAATTTGCAGAGATGGGTAGAACAAAAAAATTGACTCTATCTTAGGTTGATTATGTTAAAAAGGAATTGTAGAGATTCTTCATAGAGAATGCAAAAGCTACCAGTACACCTTTTCCTAGTCTTTTGAAATTGACTAAGGGGATGTGTCCAACGATACAAGAGGAGGAGGAAAAAAGGTCCAAGGTACCCTATTCTTCAGTTGTAGGAAGTTTAATATATGTTATGGTATGAAGGATTTGGGGGCAGAAAAAAAAATCCTTGTAAGGAAAATTTGTAGAGATAGGTATAACAAAAAAATTGACTCTATCTTAGGTTGATTATATTAAAACGGAATTGTAGAGATTCTTCATAGAGAATGCAAAAGCTACCAGTACACCTTTTCCTAGTCATTTGAAATTGACTAAGGGGATGTGTCCAACGATACAAGAGGAGGAGGAAAAAAGGTCCAAGGTACCCTATTCTTTAGTTGTAGGAAGTTTAATATATGTTATGGTATGCACTATACCATTAATTTCACATGAAGTAGGAGTTTTTAGCAGATATATGAGTCATCCTAGAGTTGAGCATTGGAATGTGGCAAAATGGATTCAAATATAATTGAGAGGTACATCAAACAAGTTTTTATGTTTTCAGGGCCATAGTAATGATTTACAAGGCCATGTTGACTCATATTTGGTAGGAGAAATTAATATCATGAGTACAACATGATATTTTTTTACTGTCAGTGGCATAGCGGTGAGTTGGATCTCCAAGTTACAAAAGGTGGTTTCTTTATCCACCACAGAGGCAAAGTATGTACTTGCAACAAAGGAAAACAAGGAGATTATATTTTTGCAATCCTTCATGAAATAATTAAGAAAAACATAGGTTAAAAGTTATTTGTTTAAAAATAGCCAATGTGTAATTCATCTTTCCAATAATTTTTTCATGCATTCAAAGACAAAACACATACAGTTGAGGTATCACTTCAATCGGAAAGTATTGGATGATGGACGGTTAAGGCTGGAAAAGATACATATAAATGAAAATCCAGAAAATATGTTTATAAAGGAAGTAACAAGGGAGAATTAGAAATCCTCATTAGCTTCTGGTGGTCTTCAAGACTAAAACAATAAAATAGAACAACAGAGTCCAGGGTGTTTCTTTCCAGAGGGAGCTACAGGGGTAGTGCTATTGCTATAAGATCAGTCTCCACGTGGGAGATTGTTTAGTGTGGTGCCTGATCAGTCTCCAAGTGGGAGATTTTTTAGTGTCGTACTTGATCAGTCTCCAACTGGGAGAATGTTGATTTGTGGTGACTGATCAGGAAAGTACTATACACTTTTTTGCAATTCATGAAAAAAAAATTGGTTAACTTGTCAAACATTTTTGGGTCAACTTGTCAACCATTTTCCTAGGTTGACTCGTAAAACATTTCCCTAGGTTTACCTGTCAAGAAATTTTAGGGTTAGGTTTTTTCTATAACAAAAACGGTGTTAGGGTTATGGCTTTCTAGAGTGAAGAAGTATTTGTAGCTTTTTTCAGCGGTATTGAGCTGTAAGGGGTCACTGGTTGTAATTGGTTAAAATTATTGGATAATAATATTGGACTCTCTATTTGGTGAACGTAGCCCATGATTGGGTGAGACACATTAAATATGTGTCTTCTTGTTCTACTTATGTGTACTTCATTCTTTTGCATTATTGATTATATTTGCATGTAATTGTTAGATTTTTGTCTTCTAATCCTAACAAGTGGTATCGAAGTGGGTTGTTTTTAGTTATCCTTTATAGGAAGGTCTCATGGTTGAGTGGGAGTCTCACAGTTGAGTGGGAGTAATGGAAGATGAGGGTGAGTTGAAGGTTGAGAAGTTTAATGGGCAGAACTTTCATTTATGGAAAATGCAAATGGAGGATTATCTTTATCAGAAGGATTTATGGCGGCCATTGGGAGGAAAATCCAAGAAACTAACCAGAATGTCTGATGAAGATTAGGATATTTTGGATAGGAAGGCACTTTTAAGTATTCATTTATGGCAGGCACAATCGGTGGCATTTAATAATATAAAAGAGAAGACAACTAAAGAGTTGATGGAAACCCTAATAAAGTTATATGAAAATCCTTGTGCTTTGAATAAGGTATTTGTTACAAAGCATTTTTTTAATATGAAAATGGTAGAAGGTGGGCTAGTTGTTGATCACTGAAATGAGTTTAATACAATTACCAGTCAATTATATTATGTTAATGTCAATTTTGATGAAGAAATTAGGGCTCTTTTGATTTTGTGTTCTTTGCCTGAAAGTTGGAATGGCTTGCTAAAGGCTATTAGTAACTCTGTTTCTAGTTCAAATACCCTAAAATTTGATGATGTTGTTCGTGTTATTCTAAGTAAGGAAATTCATAGGAAAAGCTCAGGTGGATCCACATCAAGTAGTGTTTTGAATGCAGAAAGTAGAGGCGAAACAAAAGAGAGAGGAAACAATTCTATAAATTATGGAAAATCATGGGGAAAATCAAAAGGTAAGAGGTCTCAATCTATAGGACCAAATGATTGTTGGTGTTGTGGAAAACCAGGTTATAGGAAGAAAGATTAATGGTCTTAGAAGAATAAAGAAGGAGATAAAAAAGAAGGCAATAAGGAGGAAAATTTGGTAAGTAATAAATTTGAAGAGGATGTTTTTCTTCTTTCACTTGAAAATGTTGATGATTCATTGGTTCTAGATTCAGGGGCCTCATTTCATGCTACGCCCCATGAGATTTATTTTGTTGATTATGTCCAAGGGGATTTTGGGCTAGTTTATTTGGGATATAATGAACCATTTTAGATTGTTGGGAAGGGAAGGATTATGGTTAAGTTTTAGAATGGGAATCATTGGATACTACAAGAGGTAAGGCATGTTCCAAGGCTGAGTAGGAATTTAATTTCATCAAGGTAACTAGGTGACAAAGGTTGCATAGTTACTTTTAATGATAAAAATTAGAAAGTTTCAAAAGGTTCCTTAGTAGTAGAAAAAGATGTGAAAGTAGGTACCTTATATCTTTGCACATGTCATATTGTTCCTTCTACTTTTATTATTATAGAGAAAAGTCAATGTTCAGGAACAGTTGTTGTAGTTGAGCGAGTAGAACATGAAATGGTCATTGTGGATTCTCAAACACCACTATGGCACAACAGACTAGGGCACATGAGTGAAAAAAGTTTGAAATTAATTCATTCAAAGAAATTCTTACCAGGTCTAAAATGTGTTAATATGGACTTTTTTGAAAGTTGTGTGTATGGAAAACAAAAGAGAGTTAGTTTTATAAAGGGTGGGAAAGAAAAGAAAGATGAAAAAATTGGAGCTTGTGCATAAAGATGTATGAGGACCATCTTAGGTATCTTCCCTTGGTGGATCTTTGGATTATGTTACATTCATTGATGATGCAACTAGGAAAGTATGGATTTATTTCCTCAGATAGAAATGTGATGTATTTGAGACTTTTAAAAAATGAAAAAGCTTGGTTGAGAATGAGAGTGGTAAAAATCTAAAATGTCTCAGATCTGATAATGGTGGTGAGTTTTGAAGAAAATGATTTGAAGATTATTGTTCCTCTAATGGTATTCATAGGAAAAACCTAGTTCAAAGGACTCCACAAGAAAAAGGAGTGGTTGAACGCATGAATAGGACAATAATGGAGCATGCAAGGACCATGAGGTTTCATGTTGGGATGCCCTTAAACATGTGGTTAGAAGCTATAAACACTACTCTTTATTTAATTGATAGAGGTCCCTCTAATCCTTTGGATTATGGTATTCTAGAGTAAGCATGGATAGGTAAGAAGGTGAGTTATTCTTTTCTCATAACCTTTGGTTGTGAAGCATTTTCTCATATAGATTCTTAAAATAGAACCAATGTGGAAGGAAGATCAATGAATTATGTATTTTTTGGATATGGAATTGATGAGGTAGGTTATAGAATTTTTTATTTTGAGAATCATAAAATTATGAGAAGCAGGGATGTCATATTCAATGAGAAAGAGTTGTACAAAGAATAGTTGCAAAAACATGAGAAGAAAGAAATTGATTATGTAGTGTTGGATGATACTCCTAAAGATGATGCTCTAGTGGTTCCTCATGACCCACAACAATAGCAGAAACAAAAAATACCACCAACTCCAGTGAATGTTAGACAATCTTCAAGGCTAAGTAGACCTCCTGATAGGTTCTCTCCCTCTTTGTATTCTATTTTATTGACTGATGCTAGTGAATCAGAATCTTATGATGAAGCTAGGAAATTGAGTACCAAGGTTCAGTGGGAGGATGGAATGATAGAAGAAATGAACTCCTTTTTGAATAATAAGACTTGGGAATTATGCACATTATCTACAGGTGAAAAGGCTTTACAAAATAAATGGGTTTATAGGCTGAAAGAGGAAGATGGAGGTAAGAAAAGGTTTAAAGGCAGGTTAGTTGTAAAGGGATTTGCACAGAAAAAGGGTATTGATTTTTCTAAAATATTCTCTCTAGTTGTTATGATGACTTCTATTCGTACTTTTTTAAGCATTGTGGCTACTGAAGATTTGTATTTGGAACACCTAGATGTGACAACTACCTTTCTCCATGATGATTTGGAGGAGGAGATATGTATGGAACATCCTGAATAATTTGAGGTCATGGGTAAGGAGAAGTTAGTGTGTAGATTAAAGAAGAATGTATATGTCTTGAAAGAAGCACATCGACAATGGTACTTAAAATTTGATAGCTTTATGGATGAGAACGGCTTTAGCAGGTGTAATTATGAACATTGTGTTTATTTAAACAGGATGGATAATGACAACTAAATTAATTTATGTTTATAATTTGATGACATGCTTGTAGTTGGGTCTAACATGGATCACATAAGAGAATTAAAACTAGAGTTAGAAAAATCATTTGGTATGAAGGATTTGGGGGTAGAAAAACAAATCCTTGGTATGAAAATTTGCAGAGACGGGCATAAATTTTTTTTTGACTCTATCTCGGGTTGATTATATTGAAAAGGTGTTGTAGAGATTCTCCATGGAGAATGCAACATTTGTCAGTACAGCTTTGCCTACTCATTTGAAATTGACTAAGGAGATGATTCCAAAGACACAAGAGGAGGAGGAAAAATTTCCAAGGTACACTATTCTTCAACTGTAAGAAGTTTAATGTATGTCATGGTATGCACTAGACCTGATATTGCACATGCAGTAGTAGTTGTTAGCAAATATACGAGTCATCTTGGAGTTGAGCATTAGGTAAAATGGATTCTCAGATACTTGAGAGGTACATAAAACAAATATTTATGTTTTGGGGGCTCTAGTACTGATTTACAAGGCTATGTTGACTCAGATTTGGATGGAGACATTGATACCAAGCAGAGTACAATAGGATATATTTTTACTACCAGTGGCACAATGGTGAGTTAGATCTCCAAGTTACAAAAGGTGGTTGCTTTATCCACCATAGAGTTAGAGTATGTCATTTCAACAAAGGCAAGAAAGGAGATGATATAGATGCAATCCTTCATGGAAGAATTGGGACAAACACAGGTTAACAATTATTTCATTATAGATAGAGAGAGTGTCATTCATCTTTCCAAGAATTATACCTCGAATTCAAAAACAAAAAACATATAGTTGAGGTATCACTTCATTCTGTCGGTATTGGATGATGGATGATTAAGGATGGAAAAGATACATACAAATGAAAATCCAGTAGATATGTTTACAAAGGCAGTGAAAAGGGAGAAGCTAAAATCCTCTTCAACTTTGGTTTGTCTTCAAGACTAAAACAATAAAATAGAACAACAGAGTCCAAGATGTTTCTTTCTAGTGGGAGCTACAGGAGTAGGGGTATTGTTACAATAACTGAGAGGGGGGGTGAATCAATTAGAATAAGTTAGCTCCCAATTATCGTACAGTCCCAAATTCCTCCAGATTTATATAAAAATAAATTCAAACATATAATTCAACTCGGTGAAATGTATTCTATAATCTCAACCTTTAGTCAATAGTGTTTACCGAGTATCAGTAAATTAATATTGTGATTACCGATCTAGGTAAATAAAGTAAAGTGTAAATTAAAATTAAAATCCACAACATTCATGCACATTGACACATAGATTTTTAACATGAAAACCTTGCTAAGGAAAAAACCACTTGGGACCGATAACCCAAAATATTTTCACTCTTCTGAAGTGAGCTTGGTGAAGAGCCAACCCTATTAAAGGTTACAGTGCACACTATTAAATGTGACATGGTTAGAGAATTTAAAACTAAAATTTCTCTCTTGACCATACATTCACTATGGGTTCAACATGAAAACACTCAACATTCATTAGAATGTTATAATAAAGACTTTCACTGTCCTACTCGGTTAAGAGATTTATCTGTAGCAATGGTCAAACTGATACAATAATGATCTGATTCAAATACAAATCTATTTTACAGATTTTCAGACCTATGCTAAGTACATAATACCTCTGATCAATTTGTTCACTTCCTTTCATCTCATAATTCATACTTTTTCTACTTGGTAATGCTCTTTCCTCTGTTCTCTCAGTAATGTCTACATAAAATGCTCAGTTTTGTATTTAACCAGTTTGATCAGTCATGCATAAACTTTGTATGTGTGGTTCGTAGCATCATATATTTCAAAATGAATCTCTTTTCTCTTATATAGACATCATGTATTATTTAATTTTCATCCTTCATATTTTTCTTCTTAATCTCCATCGTTAATTTTCTTGCTTGATCCATCCTCGACAGTTGTGTTAAAAACATGTTTCAATTTTTGTCGTCTGATCTTCATTGAATTTTCATAACCATTTGATCAAATAACAACTTTATCTTTTACCTCAAAATCATCAATTTCTAAATCAGCATTCTAGTCAACCTCAATTTGATTTAATTTCTCAATCAATACCTTGTTGAATTGGCGATCCCTAGCTCGGTTATCACTATGCTTGGTATACACTGTGTTTTACTCGGTGTTCATTATCTCTCGGTGTATACATAACTTTTCATTTTATGACCACAAAAACTTTGTTTGTCCCAAATCTTCAATACATAACAAATGTTTTCCACCATAATAATATTCAAATAAGTTGACATCAATGACAATACATTATGTTATTAATAACTGAGAGGGGGGGTGAATCAGTGGCCTCAAAAATTAATCCTTAAATCAACCCTTTAAACTTATAGCCACAAATTATATCTCAAGTTATCTTCTGTCCTACAAGATGAATGCCTTGAATTACTTATATCAATTTACTACTTGTCGGATTTCTCTGTTAAACCTTCTTTTGTATGTTTACTGATAAGCAGTCATCTATTTACTGAAACACGGTAAATATGCAGAGTATACTGATAAATCCATAATCAACTATGTGTTAATCTCTAAGTTTTGTTGATGATTAGTGACCAACACTTAGTCATTCACTTAGGCAGTTTTAGTTGGCTATCACTGTGGCCAAGCTAAAACTATGCAAGGTCGAGCAACATTGCCGAGCAGTATTCAGGTTGCCAAGTTGTATCATGCCGAGCCGAGTAGGATACTTAGTGCCAAGCGACAAAGATGTTAAGTGTCGAGCAGAATAATTTTTGTATACATGTCTAGAATGATTCAAACTTCGAGGACAAGTGTTCAGGCTGACTTGTATAAGCTTTTTGGGCTGACTTATGTACGCATTTAATATTTTCCTACGGAGTTAGTTATGCATTTAATTATTTTATCCTATGCATGATCTATTGTAATCATTAATTGTAATACCTTGGAGGTATGGGTATTAGATCTTGATCA
>MU225356.1:152806-187491 GCA_018584345.1 Thuja plicata
ATGGGGAGCTATTTTGTGGAATTTAAAAAGAGAATGAGATTAAGAACTAGGATTCCTAGATCACTAGTGGAGAAGCACTATGAAGAAATTTGTTTTCTAGTTGATACGGATAACACATATATCCAGGATATGACACCTAGGGTAACATGTTTAGAACCATTTCCCTATGAAATTAACATTGATGAAGCATCAGCTCACCAGAGTTGAAGAGAAGGAAAGTTTTGAAGAAGAAGTCTCAAATTCTAGATGTCACATTAGATGAGGTGATTGTGATTCCATAATGGGATCCCAATGAATTATCTTTTGAACAAATAGGGACTCTTTAGGAATTACTTAAGAGGAAGAAGAGACAGGAAGAGATGAAAATATAACAGAAGAAAAAACAAGTGTTGCATGACATCAAGGATATATTTGCAAAGGCTTTTGACTTAGAAGATGAAATGCCCCAAGCTCCAATTATTGATCAGTTAGTTCACATTATACAGAAGGTAACTGATGATGATATTAACAGCAATGAAAAACTTCTACAATGGTCCAAGAGGAGATTTGAGAGAAAATTTCTAGAGAAAATCTCAGAAGAGATTGCAACAAAACAGGTTGAACTTTCTACTCTTGTAGAAATTTTGGAGAAAGTTACAGCAAATGTTTATTCTTTGTATAGGAAACTATGTGATGTTGAATTTTTCACAAAGGATAATCTACAACTTGTTGAGAAGCTACAGTTAGATTTATGATCAACTGGAAATACTTTGGGTAAGGATACTACTTCTAGTTCTTTACATTTTACTAAGTTGATCAATGCACAACGGAGAATAGCCGAGCTTATGGTTGAAGATGGTCGAATTAGGGCCAAATTGATCACTATTCAGACAATCATGTTGCCTCACTTGGAGGTAATATAGAAGGAACTTTCAATTGAAAAAGAGTTATCATAGAGAAATGCAAATCTCTCAACTGCAGAAAGTTTAGTGAGTCTAGCTGTCAAGCTAGAGATAAAATTGGAAGTTATGAAGATTGCTAAGGAAAGTTGGGATACTACATTTGCATCCACCCTACAGCTTCATAAACAATTTTTGGATAAGTATAACTTAACCCCACCAGTAATTAGTGACAAAAACAAGGGGGAAGTTGGTAAGGATATAGTATGATACATCAGTACAGAATAGGTACATTTGTACATATTTTGAAGGCATGTATTTTATGAAACTTTTTGTATGTATAATGCCAAGTATATTCCTAGGGGGGGTACTTAGTATACTTAGGCAACATTTTGATGAAATGAAATGAAGTAATGATAAGTGTGTTTTTGCCACTAATATAAAAGGGGGAGATTGTTAATCTCTAAGTTCTATTGATGATTAGTGACCAACACTTAGTCATTCACTTAGGCAATTTCAGTTGGCTATCACTGTGGCTGAGCTAAAACTATGCAAGGTCGAGCAGTATTCAGGTTGCCGAGTTGTGTCATGTCGAGCCGAGTAGGATACTTAGTGTCGAGCGACAGAGATGTTAAGTGTCGAGAAGAATAGTTTTTGTATACATGTCTGGAATGATTCAAACTTTGAGGATAATTGTTCAAGTCGACTTGTATAAGATTTTTGGGCCGACTTATGTATGCATTTAATATTTTCCTACGGAGTTAGTTATGCATTTAATTGTTTTATCCTATGCATGATCTGTCATAATCATTAATTATAATACCTTGGAAGTATGGGTATTAGATCTTGATCGTTGATCTAGATCTCACTATCAGAATTGAACAGATATATAAGATTGCTTCTAAACCCTATTTTGTAAGAGTGTGTGAAGAGAAGTGGTGACTGCATTTTGAAGTGAAATGCATAGAGGGTTATTTTGTTAAGAAGCAGAGATCAATCAGAGTGATAGCACAATGAAAAATAGAGTAAAGGCATATCAGATTGTGAGATCATAGAAGGTACTGGAAAGAGGAGATCTATCATCAGCATTTGAGTGCATAACGAAGGATCATTACTTGAAACATTCTAATCATTGTATCAGGTGAAAATCTCTTAATAGAGTGGTTCTAGAAGACCTTTCTAAATCTCCTAAAAGAGTGCTTACTTTATTGTAAGTTGAAATCCTTTCACAGGGTAGATTGTAATGATCTTTAGCTCTTAATCGGGAAGACCTTTAATAGGGTAGATTGCATTTTGTAATAAACTTTTGTAGCCCTAACAGGCACACTTTATTACCACAGTAGTGGAGAATTTTGTGGGTGTCATTCCCACCCCAGTTTTACCTATTTGGGTTTATGGGTTACCAAGTTCTTATGTTATGAGTTATTTATTTCATTGCGTGGATGTTATTTGATATTACATTAGATTCATATATGTATAAATGTGGATCAGTTTGTTTTAAGTGTTTAAATTTGAAGATCTGATTCACCTCCCCCCCCTCTCAGTATCTCGCTTTCCCATTGTTGTATTTCCAACACTATGTAAGATACAAAATAGTAAAGAAATGAATCATACACATAACATATGAATTTTTAATGTGGAAACCCTGTTAAGGGAAAAACCACTGGGACTGGTACCCCAAATTTTCACTCTTCTGAAGTGAGCCATGTTAAGAGCCAACCCTATTAAAGGTTACAAACACACTGTTGGGTGTGACCTTGTTAGAGGATTTAGAAATAGTTTGTCAACTAGTATCTAGCATCTAATGCTACCATCCTTGATCAAACACTCACTTGGCCTATCAATAGGTATCAGGCATATCCAATGCTACTTTTGTGATCAAAATTTTGATACTCCTTGGGATGTATCTCAATTGAAAAAGACTTTTAAGTTCTGCTCAGTTAAGAGGCTTATATGATTCAATGGTTAAACTGAAACACTAATGATGTGTTCATACATACAACTCAAGTGTAGATTTTTAAGATCTATTGTATTTCCATTACTTCACTGATCAATATAATCAAATGTATACCTTTGCTCCACAGTTGTTCTGCTCTGTGATTCTTGTCTCACTATTCATCGATGTCTGCAGAATCTAGCTCTTCCTTTAGCTTGTTGATCAGGACTGAAATGAAGACTTTCTTCTCCTTCAGATTTTCTTTAGCATCTTTCCTCTTCTCTTGTTCACCCCACACACACAATTCGTAATGAATTGGGTTTGTCTCTTATAGACATGATTTCCTCTTTTCTTGGCTTTCTTGATCTTGGCATGTTCAACAATCTTTGCCAATAGATTTAAAAGCAAACTCCAATTTGATCTCGTAGAGATCTTCTTTCCAACTGGACAAAGCAGCTTTAAATCAATTACTTATCTCTAGCTTTATTTGGATGATTAAAACAATGATAAGTATCCATTAACTCTATCTTTAGCTTCTTGACAGCTAAGCATTTTGTCATTTTCTAAACTCTATGTTCTATCGCTCAACACTTCAGTTAGTCATCGATGATAACTAACTATTTCATCGGTGTGACTTCAGTTTTCATCAGAATCTATGTCCTTGTCTTCTCCGTCGGGCAACACTGTATTTCTTTCTGTTGGGTTACTCTATATTTTTCTCGTCGGGCAACACTATAACTTTTCTCATCGGTAAGGCTACTCATTTCCTCATTGGGAAACACTGTAACTCTGTTCTTTTACTCTGACCGTCAGGTGCACTCTGTCGGTGTATACAGTCACTTAGTGAATACTTGACTTGTATGCATTACTGATTAGCATAGCCTTGATTCATGAGTTCTGTTGATGGGGGTTTGTGACCGGGTCCGCCAATAGAGGTAAGTTGTCACCGGGTACTGGGGTACCAGCCAACTTTGCCTGTAAAGGTTGTCTAGAGAAATGAGATTCTCCAAGCCTTCAAGCATGTGAGAGTTGGGTCTCGACGGTGCGGGAGCTAAGTTGGGCATTATGATTGTTTTGTTTGGGGGGATAGTTGGTTATCTCAGCTCATCTACTCCAGGGATTTAGGTAAGTGGTGTTTCCTACAAGCATTTGTTATTCACCAAATAAACTTTAAAAGATATTCCATGGTTAGAAGTATTACATCTATCTATAGTCATGCAAATACATTCAAAACATCAACCAAGCTCTAACGTGCTACACTAAAATACTGAATGCACACACAACCATCAGTTCATACATATTCAATACCAAGGGGAAAAGAAGGTCATTAATCTACTTAATGCATTAGAGAAAAGGACATAAGACACAAAAATTATTAAGTCAGAGATCGAGAGACAAACAACAACATTGCCAGAATCCTTCTTTCTTCATTAATGGTGTTCCAGCATCACTGGCGAGTACATCAACAACTCCAGGGGAGCATCTATCTACTGAAAGCTTCTAAAGACTAAGGAGCATTGAGCTTTGCAACTATGAGAACTGAAAAATGAAAATACTATAGCTATGGAATGCAAAATCATCAATTTTTCCAACCCTTGGAATAAGGTCAGAATTACTATTTATACACAAGCTTGCCCTAAAATTAACCTATCTTATCTTTACACTCAATCAATAAAATACAATTTCTGGTGGCCGGTACTACCTGCACCATGCTACAACAACCTTGGGAAGAGCAGAGGTCTGACATGTCAGAGGAATGAGACAAGAAAGGAGGTATGGAAGAATCAACCTTGAGAAGAGAGCCAGAGGGAGAATAGAGGAAATTTGATCCCCCGGGGATCAAGGCTACATGCCTCATTAATGGAAAAGTGGCTAACTATCTCTGATGCACTAAGTGTTATGTTGGAGTGGTGCCTTGGGAAGACCACCTGTCAGAATCATCTTTGAGTTGATGTGCCTTGTTGGAGTCACCTACCTTTTCACATCCTTATTAACTGTCTGACAATAACCGGTCGGCTCCGGGGAACTTGGACGCGGATCATCCAAAAATACAAAATTGTGGATCCGAAACTCCGAGATCTAGGAGCTTAAGCTCAAAGAATAAAGAATACAAAATATGCACGGCCGATGGAATTCTCCAGACTCCAAAGAACCTTTATTGCTCCTTATTATTTTTGAATGCTTCTAATACTTGGCTTACGCCTTCTTCATCTATGTCCTTGATGTTGTCCCATCGACTACAGACAACCTCCAACTTCTCTTCGACCTCTCCAACCCCATTCTAGAATTCATCTACCATCTTCATGACATCATGTGCCTAGATCATCATCTTGGATAATCTTGATAACCTGCCCTGGTCAAAATCTCCGGCAACCAGATACAGGGATTCCATTTGTTCATCAAATTTTCTGAGGACATAGTCCTCTGGGGTGCATGTCCTAGTGGTGAAGGGATTGACTTGCGATACCCTAACCACAAATGCCTCAAATAGGCCCATATGATATTGAGCCGTGGTCACCTTCTCTTTTAAGGCTTTAACCAGTTCCTTGCATACCTCAATTTTGAGGCCAAGTCTAGAGTACTGGGCCTGGAGAGAATCATACGATTTGTCTCCCAAAATTCCCGCCTCTATGACGGCTTCTTCTCTAGCATTGAAAATATCCTCCAAACTGGCCTTCCACTTTTCATACTTCTCCAAGTCCTGCTCCCATATGATAACAGAGCCATTTGCTTGGCTGAGGAGGATGTTGATCTGGTAAAGATCCGAGACGGACACCACTAGGAATTATCTTATGGTAGCTATCTTCTCGGTGACCCACTCGTCCACAGCTTGCATCTTCTTCTTCATGGCCTGGAGAGAATCCATGTCACCCTATGCAAGCAACAATCTGGAGGAAGAGGCTTCTGGATGGATCTCGACCAAAGGTTGTGTAAGTTCTGCCAGAAGTGCGAGGAGATTTGCATTTATTTCTCTTTCCTCCTTTAACTTCTTACCTTGTTTAATGTACCGGGCCTCTACTGCTTTGGTGGCTTCTATTAGCAGGTCCAGTTCACCCTGCTTATCTCTTCTCCCCAGTGCCACTTCTGTAATAGTGTAATCTTCAGGCCTTACCACCATTGCATCTACATCTAGAGGAGGTGTTGCGATCATTGCTACTATACTTCCTATTGGACCAGTCTGGAGGGTATGAACTATCTGTGCCTTCTTAGGCTTTTGGGCCTCTATATTTTGGGTCATCATCTCGGCCAAGGAGAGTGGAACACCTATCGCTGCTGTCGGGGCCTTTCTCTTTCTTGATTCTACAAGCCATTGGGGTGGCTGGGGCAGCTTTTCTGTTAAGACCTGGGTACCTGGATTCTCTTCAGAATCTGGTGGCGCATTCCTAGAATGTATAGTGTCATCGGGCCTTTTCTCCTTTTCTTTTTCCTGTTCTTTCTCCTGCCCTCCGGAGGCCTCAGTATTCTCTGCCATGTTGGCATCTTCTTTCATGTTCTCTAGAACTTCTTCTCTTATGGTATTAGCATCACTTGTATTCTTGGGGATTTCCCCATCCTTCTCAGCATCAGTCGATTCAAAATTTATATCTTCAAGGATTTCCCCATCATTCTGTTGTTGTTGTTCTTCGGCCTCATCAATTTCATCTGCCAAAACATCCTCCTCCACTGGGACATCTTGTGGAGGTGGGTGGGGTCTCTGGCCAAAATTCAACAATGCGATCTCTTTTACCACCTCATCGAATGTACTCCAGGGCAACTAGTCATCCAGAGTAACCAAAGATGTCTGGAGTGTGATGAACGGGGGTAGGGTTGATCCCATGGGTCTAGTTTTGCCAATCATCGGTTGCTCATCTATGATTTTCCTATGCTCATCCTTGGTCCCTTGGACCGGTGTCCTCTCCCATTTAGGCTCCTTTTGTGTTTCCTCCTGAACCTCCTAATCTACAGTAGCTTCTTTTTCTGGGACTTCCTCTTCTTCTAAGGAGATATCCTCTTTCTCCTGGGTGGCGATCTCCTTTGCCACCTGACTTTCATCCTCATGAAGGTTCATGAGCTCTTCTGCGCTGAAGACATCATCAAAATTGTCGTGTGGGCGAGAGGAATCAGAAATATTCTTAAGTTCGGGAGAATCCAAACTGACATCAACCGAAGGCTAGTCTAGCATACCAGGGCTAGCGGCTGTGCTTGGAGTGGGGGTCACCTTCTGTTTCTTCTTCCTTAGTAATGGCACCCCGGTATCAAAAATACTTGTGGACTCTACCTCAGCAAAAGTCTATCTACTCATCATTGCAGCCCGCAACAGGGATCCAGCCGGGCGAGCGGATGCTACTAGAGTTACGAGCAGGCCAGAGGACATTTGTGTGCTTATCTGTTGGCTAGCCAGCCTCGCCAACTCCACCTATTTTTGTAGCTGTACCATTATGGGGGTTGGGCCTTGAAGAGGCACCTTAGCCAAGGTGTCTTCTTTCTCTTTCCCCTTGCTTGTGCTGGGTCCAGCGGCGGCAGCGGAAGTTGAAGCAGACCTTTGAACAATTGGTCCCTTTCGGGTGCTCTTGGGACACACCTAGGAAAAATAACTATGACTAGCCTCCAAAATGGGGTGGCATACTCCCTCAATTTTCAAGTCTTCTAGGGTGGCCCAATCCATCGGAGGGAGATCCAATTTGTCTAATCCTTGCCCTTTGTATGCTGGGTCTTCTAGCGGCCTGTCATCTAAAAAACCCTTCAGAAAAGTCTTAAGGTTAAGCACTTTCATAAGTCCTTTGGACATCCGCGAATGTTGACGGGCCTAGAGATCAAAACTATCCTAACAGTCCACTCAAAAATCTTCAATGTCTTCCTTATGTGGCGGGGATGCTTGGGAAAGTGCCAAGGCAATCTTGCCTAGAGGATCATAATTTTTCATGGTGTGGTGGAATTCCATCAGTCCCAGGCTCTTCAACTCACCATCTACCTCCTTTTCTACGGCGAGGCTGCACGTATAATTCCCACAAGAAACTGGGAATGGGACATTAGTGACCTTCATCAATGTGAAGAAGGCGTGCAGCTCTAGGATCTTTCGGCAGAACTCCAAAAGAATGATTTTATCCCCACAATATCGGGGAAGAAGATAGGGTTTCCCAGAGAAGCCGGTCACCCAAATGTATGTGTGTTGCTAGAACTGAATAAAATAGTGGCCATAAGTACTGACTAGGTTCATCACCTCCTGCGATAACCGATACACGGAGTCCTGAGTAAGTGTCAAAATGTTTTGGCAAATGAAGGCATCGTTTACCCTACAAAAATTTAGGAAACTGAGTTCCCACTGGATCTAGGGATAATGATCACATGGTGTTAATTAGCCCGCCCCGTTCCCAAGATTGCCCACTGTTCCTAAACCTAGGAAATCTGGTCTCTGTTGGACCAGCATCCATAGCACATAAGAAGTCATATAGAATTTAGAACTCTAGATGACACCCTTCAGCTGCGTGTCCACATGATTGGCTATAATAGCCACTTATTTGAAAGTCTGGTTGCGAGTGGCGATGCAGTAAAGAAAGTAATACATCCATGCCGACAAATCCCAGGCATGGGGCTATCCAAAGATCCTACATAAAAATATAATGCCCACCTGAATGGGCTCTTTGAAATCCCTGCGAGGAATTTCCAACTTCATCTTTTTATGGTCCCTCTTTGGGGACTTCAGCCACTGAGTGTTGAGATATTGTTGGGAGATGAGAGAAGCTTCCTCAAACCCCTGTAATGACTTGGCCGGGTTGATGATGATGGACCCCTTGAACTATGGAATCCCCAGCCCTGAGGCAAAAGTTGTTGCGTCCAGATTGACAATTGTCGCTGGGTATTGTAACAGTCAGGGATCGACAAGAAAAATAGTCCAAGTAGGTGCATTGTACATTGTTTCCAATTGAAGTATTAATTTTGATGATTGCACCGAACAAGGAAAGTTTGTAGCCTTAATAATGTTAGAGATGGCCAAATGAGTGGCCATATTGTCTCCACCAGCCTTCAGTCTGTATATGGCTTGAATTAAGCCCTGCATTTCAGCCCAAAGTCCAGGCTCTGTGTCAGTTATTTCCTGCACTTTGGAGTCCACCTTGAACCCCACGCGAACACCCTCCTTTGGGTATTTGGAGGTCACTAGAAGCTTAGCTAGCATCTTTTCGACCTTGGTTTTTGTGGTTGCCCAAGTGGAGGTAGTAGGCAGCTCCAGGGAATCAGGAGGAGTGATCACCTCAGACATCTCAATCATACAATCTTTAACCTGCAAGATTGGAGAACTGTCAATACATGATATAATAATAATAAATTTGCAGATTTTGGGGAAATCATCACCCTTTCGCACCTGTCCAAAAATATTAGCACACATCAAAAATCCCAGAGTATTAAGACATACATGAGTTGGATTCTAATAAACATCCTAGGGCTCTAGGGTATAGGACTAAGTGACAAAGATGGAATGTGTTATGCCTTTCATACCCATCCCTACATTTTGTGTGCAAAATGTTGGGTCCCCTCTTTTTGTTTTTGGCTCTTGCCTTGTTTTTTGTCTTCTTATTTTTGTTGTTTTCTTCTCCAACTTTTCCCTCCTGTGAGGTTTGTTTTCATTTGCTTTTGCCTTTCGTGTCTCCAGGACTCGGTCCCGGAGTTGGTTGTTTCTTTTCCAAAGCCAGATTTTGGACTCCGGGATTCCCCGCCACGATGTCTCTTCCTCGCGAAGAGGTATGGTCGCACGGAATCCCCGGGCCCAGAGTCTGGAAGTCTGCCTATTCTAGAGTTTGCAAGAACGAAGGTAACTTTCTTTTTACCTTGGGTATAAATAAAAATTACATGTCACTTTCATAGTTACCACGATTAAAACACTTAGAGATTTCAGAGGGATTCCTTGGCGATTTGAAGTGCGATTAAGTGTAAATTACTCTGAGCTTAGTGGATAATTACGAGTTGATTTTTGGTGACTGTTTGTGATCGCTGAAGGTTGAAGCCATTGCAGAGTGGTCCTGGTGCCTTCTCTCCTTACTGTTCTTCATATTCCCAGGTAGGTCCTATGGTTCCTACCTTCGTTCTTTGGTTTTGGTTTTTGGTTCTGTTTTGTTCTGGCTTGCGGTTCTTTTTTTTCGCGTCTTCTGCTTCTAGTTTGCCACCCGTTGGTGGGTTGGCTCTGCCAGAGGGTTGTCCGCCCTCTGCATAGCTATAGATTAGTGTGCATTTTTTATATTTTCTTAGGGTAGCTTCTATGCATGTGTTAATATTGTTTATATCTATGTAAAGTCTGTTAATGGTGTATATTTCTGTATATTGCATGTATATATGCTTTGGCCCTCGGCCCTCCTATATTCTTTATGTATATATTCTATATATCCTCGCGAGCTCATGAGTTCCTCATGCTTTGTTGTGCATTTTTTCTTCACGAGTTCAAGCTCGTCGAGATGGAGTTGCCACGGCTCGAACTCAGCACCTCGCTGGTTTGAGCCATGGCTACTTTCTCTCTCCTCTATCTCATCGCCTTAAGGGCAAAATTAATTTCCCATGAATGGGCATTCAAACCATGTCCCATCTAGCATTTAATTCCCCCATGGCAGCCCACTTATTGCCATAAATGTCTTAACACCGCTTGTCATCCTACCACGTGCCAACACATGTCGACCAAAGTACAGCTTATTACCAGTCATATTGGCAAAGGTTATTTTGTCCAGACTCTAGACCTCCAATAAGACCTTGTCTTTTGCTTCTTCCTGCCACCTTGTTCAAACGCTCTAGAATGCTAAGTCATGTTCATTCTAGATACCCCAAAACTGTTGATGTATGTACTAACGCTTGTTTGACAGGTGCAGGTTGGTGAAGAATCTTCCAGAGTTGTAACTTATTTTTATATATATGTCATGACGGTTCTCTGGTCTTGCAGGTTGTGGATAGATTGATCGAAGATGTCTAATGTTATTGCCCCTCCTGATAGTCTGGAACTACCTACCACTTCTACCCAGGCAGCTACGAAGATAAAGATGGAAATAATGCTAGCGAAGCTGCCCTTAACCTCCAAATATCCAAAGGAGGGAGCTATTGCAGGGTCCAAGGTGGACTCCAAAGTCCAGGAAATAATAGATACGGACCCTGGAACTTGGGGCAAATTGCAAGGTCTGATCCATACCATTTATAGCTTAAAGGCCAAAGGAGACAAGATGGTCACTTGCTTGGCCGCCTCTGGCATCATAAAGGCTGCAAACTTCCCATGTTCGGTGCAATCACCAGAATTAATAAAGCAACTGGCAATACTATACAATGCACCTACTTGCACAGTTCTGCTTCTAGATCCTCGGTCGCTACATTACCCTGTCATAATCGTCACCTTGGACGCTCCAACTTTTGCCTCCAGATTGGGGATTCCTCAATTCAAAGGGTCTGCTATCGTCACCCAGGTTGACTCACTAAAGGAATTTGGCGAGGCTGAAGGCATTTCCTAGCAACACCTCAACAGTTAGTGGCTGAAGTCTCCAAAGCGAGACCACAAAAGAATGAAGTTGGAAATTCCCCACAGGGATTTCAAAGAGCCTATCCAGGCGGGTATAATCTTTCTATGCAAAATCTTTGGATGGCCCAATGCCTAGGAATTCTCAGCGTGGATATACTATTTTCTATACTGCATCACAACCCACAATTGGACCTTTAACTGGAAAACTATTATAGCTAATCACGTAGATATGCAAATGAGGACGGTTGTCCAGAATTCCCAATTTTACATGACATCGTATGTGCTATGGGAATTAGCATAACAATGGTCGGCTTTTCTAGGTTTGGGAACAGCTAGAGAACTTAGGAATGGTCCAGGGTAGGTCACACCATGGGATCATTATCCCCAATTACAGTGGGAGCTCAGTTTCCTAAACTTTTATCGAGTAAATGACGCGTTCATTTACCATAATATCTTAACCCTTACCTGGGATTCTGGGTACATACTATCATAGGCGGTGATGACTCTGGTCAGCTCCTACGGCCAATATTTTATTCAGTTCTGGCATCACACCTACATTAGGGTGATAGGCTTCAATGGGAAGCCCTATCTTCTTCCCTGGTATTGCAGGGACAGAATTATTCTCTTAGAGTTTTGCAGGCAGATCCTAGATCTACACGCCTTCTTCATGTTGAAGAAGGTCATCAACATCCCATTCCCTTTCTCTTATGGGAATTATACATGCAGCCTTGCCGCAGCCAAGGAGGCAGACAATGAACTGAAGAGCTTGGGGCTGGTGGAATTCCACCACGCCCGAAAAAATTATGATCCCCACGGAAAGATTGCCACAACACTACCTCGGGCGTCCCCATCCCATGAAGAAGACATTGAGGACTTCTGGGTGGACTGTCAGGACAATTTTGATGTCTAGGCCTGACAAAATACAAGAATGAGCAAAGGGCTCATGAAAGCACTGGACCTTCAAACCTTTCTGAAGGGATTTAAAGATGACGGGTTGCTGGAGGATCCATCATACAAAGGACAAGGGTTGGATAAGTAGGCTCTTCCTCTAGTGGATTGGGCCACCCTGAAGGACCTAACGATTGAAGGGGTATGCCACCCCATTTTGGAGGCAAGTCACCAGTACTTTTCTTGGGTGTGTCCCAAAAGCACCTGAAAGAAATCAATAGTCAAGAAGAACTTTCACTCTTCAGCCAGCGTCGAACCTTCTTCATCTGCCATGGCCACTGAAGAAAGCATGATTAGAGGGAAAGAGAAAGAAGGTGCCTCGGTTCCCAAGGCATCTCCCCAAGTTCCTACACTTTTGATGGCCCACCTGCATCAACAAATGGAGTCAGCAAAGCTGACCAGTCAGCAACTAAGCATGCAGGTATTCGTCAGCCTCCCTATAACTCCAATGGCATCCACTCACCCAGCGGGATTCCTCTCGTTGGCAGCCATGATGAGTAGACAGAATTATGCTAAGGCGGAGTCTACTAGAATTTTGGATACCAGGGCTTCACTTATAAGAAAGAAGAAAACAGCGGTGACCCCTACACCAAGCGCAGCCGCCACCCTCGGCATGCCGAAGATGCCCCCAGTGGATGTAAGTTCAGACTCTCCTGAACTAGAAGATATTTTAGACTCCTCACCCCCACATGATGATTATAACGATACCTTCTCAGTGAAGGAGCTCCTGGAGATTCAACAAGGCATTGGTCATGCGGTGGAAGAAATTGCAACTCAGGATAAAGAAGAGGTCCCCATAGAAAAGGAAATCCCAGTGAAAAAGGATACATCAGAGAAAGAGGCTAAGGAAATGCCAAAAGAACCTAAGAAAGAGAGAATATCGGCCCAGGAGACCAAGGATACACCAAGGCAACCCACAAATGAGAAACTGGTGGTCAAAGAACCAGGACCCGAGGGAACAACTGTACCTCCAACCATCACACTTCAAATGCCTTTGGTAACTCCGGGTGACCAAGTACCCCGAAGTACTTTCGGTGAGGTAGTAACAGTGGCCGCCTTGTTAAACTTCGGCCAGCGACCTCACCCACCTCCAAAAGATGTCCAGGTGGAGGAAAATGTCCTAACATAAGAGGCCAATGTGGCCCAGGAGAAGCAGCGGCAAATGGACCAAGAAGTCTCGGACAAGGAAAATAAAGAAGTAGCTGACACCAGGAGGATGAAGTCCTTGAAAACACAGATGAGATTGAGACCGGGGAAAAGATCCCAGATAATACTGCAGAAGATGCCAGCATGGCAGAAAACATCGAGGGTTCTAGAGAATGCAAAGAGGAACAAGAACAGGAAAAGGAAGCAGAATGAGAGGTGGATAAAGAGCCCAAACATAATGTACACTCTGGGACTATGTTGCTGAATTTCGAAAGGAATCCTAATGAATAGGTCTTAGTGGCAAAGCCACCCCAGTCGCCCCAATGGCTGGTGGAATCCAAGAAGAGGAAATCCCCAGCGGCGGCCACAAGCGCTCCACTCTTGTTGGCCGAAATGATGGCTAGGAATACAAAGACTAAGAAGCCCAAGAAGGCATGGGTAGTCCATACTCTCTAGACTGGTCACACCGTTATTACAGTTGTGACCATCGCAACACCCCCTTTTGATGCAGATGCAGCGGCCGCAAGGCCTGAAGACTACAGCACAGCAGAAGTAGCATTGGGGAAGAGGGATAAGCAAGGTGAATTGGACTTGCTGAAAGAGGCCACCAAGGAAATAGAGGCTAGGTACATAAAGCAAGTCCAGAAGCTGAAGGAGGAAAGAGAAATAAATGCCAATATCCTTGCGCTTCTGGCAGAACTAACACAGCCTTTAGCCGAAGTCCACCCCGGGACCCCTTCCTCCAGATTGCCGCTTGCACAGGGTGATGTGGAATCTCTGCGGATCATAAAAAGAAAAGCACAAGTAGTGGATGGGTGGGACGCTAAGTAGGTGACTGCAATGAGACAATTTCTGGTGGCATCCCTCCCAGACCTTTACAGGGTTGATTCTATTCTCAGCCATGCAAGAGGCTCATTTTGATTGTCAAAAACTATGATCTGATCGCATGATGCCATCAAAATGGTGGATGAATTCTGGAACAGGGCCGGAGAAGTTGAGGAGGCATTGGAGGCTGTCTGCAGTTGGTGGGATAGCATCCGGAGTATAGATGAAGAAAGCATAGGCCAAGTATTGGAAGCTTGGGAAAAATCATAGGAAGTAATAAAGTTCTCCGGACTCCGGAGAATCTTATCAACCACATGTAGGTTGTATTCTTTATTCTTTGGAGGTGCAAGTTTTCGGATCCTAGAGTTCTGGATCCTACATTTTTTATTCTTTGAGTGATCTATGTCTCAATTTCCAAGGCCGACCGATCACTTTCAAGATAGTGAATAAAGGTTGTTAGAGGACAGGTAACTGCAACAACGCACGTCAGATCGACAAGAGGTTTTCTAACAGATGGTCTTCCCAAGACATCGTTTCAACATTATACCTAGCACATAAAAGATAGGGTGCTACTTTCCCATTTATGAGGCATGTAGCCTCGATCCCCAGGGGATCAGATATCTTCTTTCTCCTCCTGGCTCTCTTCTCGAGGATGATTCTTCCACTCTGCTTTTCTTGTCTTATTCTTCTGCCATGTTTGACCTTCTCCATCTCGAGGTCTTTTGTAATGTGGTGCAAGTAGTACCAGCCACTGAAAGTAATATTATATTGTAAAGTGTAAAATAAGTTAGGTTTAGGTTTAGGTCAACTGATGTGCATAAATAATAAGTCTGACCTTATTCCAAGGGTCGGAAAAATTGATGATTTTACAATCCATAGTTAATAGCAATTTGGTTTTCTTAGTTCTTAGTTGCAGAGCTCAATGCTCCATAGTTTTTAAGCTTTTAGTAGTTAGATGCTCCCCTGGAGCCACCATTGTACCACGCACCAGTGCTTGCTGGAAAAGATGTTAATGAAGAAGGAAGAGTTCTCTCGATGATGTTGTTAGCATTTTATATTTTGGGTTAACGGTATTTTATTCTTTGTGTTCTTCATGTCCTTTGCTCTGATACTTAAAGTAGATTAATGACCTCCTTTCCTTTGCTACTGATAAAATATGAACGGGTGGTTGTATATTTCTTTGGTATTTAGTGTAGTGTGTTAGAGCGTTGTTGATGTTTTGAATGTTTAGCATAACTATAGGTAGATGAAATCTTTCTAACTCTGCAATATCTTTTGAAGTTTATTTGTAAAATGATTGCGCACTTGTAGGAAACCCAACTCATTTGAATCCCCGGAGAAGACGAGTTGAAGATAACCAGCTATCCCCCTCAAACAAAATAGTCACATCTCCCAACCAAGCCCCGCACTGTTGAGACCTAACTCTCACGTGCTTGGAGGCCTAGGGAATCTCATTTCCCCGAACAACCTTTACAAACAAAGTTGGCCGGTACCCCGATACCCGGTGACAACTTACCTCTATTGGCAGACTCAGTCACAAAGTTCGTCAACAAAATGAAGATCCAGGGGCTTCTCAGCACCCGGAGTCTGGGAGAGTTTTTCATTGTCTGTGTGACCAGTAGGGAGATGTACTTGGATTACATGGGACATCACATGGCCATGTGACAGTTGGCACCCTTTCTCTTGGAGGACATTTATATGGAGGGTAGCAATGGCAATGCAAGGCTCACACTCTAGGTCAGAGTGTTTCTGGTAATGTACTTGGCACCAAGTATCAGACATGAGAGTAGCCAGAGTGGTCATGCTACCTCGTGATTTTACCTCACACCTCAATTTCTCATCCAGGTACTGAATTCTCTGAGAGACTACAGGATCTTCCCAGGGGGGTGAAATAAAATGTCAAGATCTCTAGTGGTCGGTACACCCCGGGGGAAGATTCAGGGAAAAGGAATTCATTTACCCTCCTGACTTCGGTGAGGGCCTACTTCATTCTTGGTTCACTCTCTACCCAGATTTGATTTGATATCCCCTTCCAGGGGAGCCACAAGTGCGAGAAGTCCGTGGAGAAATACCCGTTAAGGGCCTTAGACCAATTCTAACTTAACAACATCCCATAGGTCTTCAAGATGTCCACCACTTGGATGTCTATTGTGCTCAAAATCTGGGGGTCTTGGATGAGTTGAATCTAGATATTTTTTAGCTCACCTACCATTTTTACAGCAGTTTTGTCTAGTTGGACTACTATTCCTTTGGATGGAGTGGGAGTGAGTCCAAGCTTCTGGCATATGGATAAAGTCATGGTGTTTCCCGAAGCATCAAAATTTACCAGGCAGTTATGTAGGTTCTTCCCTTGAATTTTTAAGCCTAGTAGGAAGGGAGGATCCTCTGTGTTTCCCTACAAGATAGCCGAGTTGGTATCATCAAATGTGAGTCTTTGGTGGATGATTGATGACTTTCGGGTTTCCCAAGACCTTTAGAAGGGACTTCTTCTACTCAGGACAACTCAACAAAACCTTCATCAAGGTCATGGAGGTGGTGGTGTTCTCTAATGCCTTAGTGATGTCAAACCATCGCCCCAGGTACTGTTGACCTCCCCCGGCCGATTCCTTGGCTTGGTTAGAGCCAGGTCCTTTCGGAGGGAAGGAGCAATCATTTTTATTGTCTTGAGGAGAGGTATCTTTGGGAGGCATGGGCATGTAAACTGGTCCTTTACCAGCCTAACTCTGAGTTTTGTAGGGAGTCCACGGATTGGTGAAGGCATTGGCCTCGAAGGTCGGGATAGATTCATCAAAGAACCCATGTAGTTTAGGCTCTTCTTCATCTTCTTCATCTGTCTTGAATAAGATGGTCTCACAAGTGAAGGCACTATGAGTAGGCTCTGATGTGGATGACTTCGGGGAAGTAGGATCGATAGGTTGTTGTCTGTTTGACTGGGAGATCATGATGATCTTTTCCAGTGTGGCATAGTTCACCTCGAAGTGAGAGCTTGTGTCATGCATTTTACACCAATTAGTCAGGCGGTGGACTTTTGCAAGCTGTGCAGAATGACTGGGTCCAACACCGCCCTGAGTGGTGTTTTGGTTTGAAGGACCTATGGTATTTGCATTGTTGTTCCATTATTGTTGATTGGGTCAAGGCCCGCTGTTGTAGTTCCTTCCTTCAAAATTGGTATTTTGTTGTTCGGAGAAAACATTCCCTCTCTATGAATTGGAGTTGTGGGGTGTGGAAGGCCCCACCTTCAGCTCTCTCATGTCCGTAGTTAGTGAGGACACCAATTTCTGGAGGGATTCAACCTTGGAGGACAGCTGGGTAGTTGTGTCACAATGTGACGTTTATTGAGGTGGGTTCCCGGGGAAAGTGGCAGCAGCTCCTAGAGTCAAGGATGACAATCCTCCAGCCGCAGACGACTGGAAGAAAGGTACTCTAGAGGATTGTGTCAATGGTTGTTGCATTTTTTGCGGCCGATTCTAGGGATTGTATTCCAGACCCAGCAAATTTTGTGTTTGCAATGGATATAGATACCGGGACTAATGGTCTATCGGTGGTGGGCCCATGGCCATCATTGGGGCACCCATTGCCAGATTGGGATTGTATCCCCCGATGTAAGGATTTTTGTCGGGTATCATGTTGAAAGGTAGGTTCTATCCAATCCCGTTGAGAGCTTTGCTCAAACCGCGGGACAACTCCAAGGCTAGGTTGTAAACCTTTGCCAGAGTATCCCGGTCGTTTGCAGTGGTGGTTCTCCAAAGGAGAGTGCAAATGAAAGGGTCCATAGCATTTAGGTATGTCTGGATGGTCATGTCTATGGATGGGATGAAGGGGCCCGTGCACTACTTCAGGGTGTGTTGGAATCGATGGTTGAATGTGGCGAGGGGTTTGTTCAATTCCTTTCTGATGGAGATAAACTAGTTGTAGGACCACGTTGGGTCCATGTGTACATGGAAGGCCGCCAAGAAGGCATCTTCCATATCCTATCAACTGTTGATGGAGTTGGTCAGCAAGTTGAGGTACCAGTTTAACTCATTTTGTCCCAAGGACAGAGGGAACATCCGAGTTACAACATCCTGATATTGTATCTTGTGTCAGTTTATTGCATCCTTATGGGCCTGAAGGTGTTCTTCAGAAGTACATGGGCCTAGATGCTCATATCTGGGGCAGATCTTCTCCAGATGTAGAGGAAGATCGTTGGTTGCACCAGGGAACTACCCCATTAGGGACCCGGTGTTACCAAAGTAAGTAGTCATTGGGGGGTTAGTTTTTGGCTAGATTGAGTGTTGATCCCCAGGATTATCTGGAAGACTTGGGTATTCTGAGGTTTAGTGAATCCCCAAATAAAGTTGGCTAGCTGCTTGGTTTGCAGGGTACTTTTCTTTCGAGTAGGAGGCTCAAGTTCAACAAACTTCCCGTGATTCGGGGCTGATCTAAGGATTCTTTCAAAATGCAAGGGCGAAAAAGACCCTATCCCACAACAAGTTTGATTCCTAAAACTATGGCTTGGGGAACCCTCAGGTGGCGTAAAATCAAAATCTTCCGGAGGGGATGAGCTCATACCCTCCTTCTAGCGCCATTTTTTGTTGATGGGACTTTGTGACCGGTCCGATCAACAGATGATAAGTTGTCACCGGGTACCGGAGTACTGGCCAACTTCACCTATAAAGGGATCCTAGAGAATAAATCCTTTGGGCCTTCAAGAACCTAAGTGTCAGGTCTCGACGGTACGGGGAGCTAAGTTGGGCAAGTGACTATTTTGTTTGGGGGGATAGCTGGTTTTGACTCTTCTTCTTTGGGAATTTTGGTGATGGGTCAGGGTTTCCTGCAAGCACGCTAAAGTTACCAAATAGATAGCAAAAGATAGACCAAGGTTAGAGTTGTTACTTCTACTTATAGTTATGCAATGTATTTCTAACATCAATAATGCCCCAATAAACTAAACTAAATACTGAATGCATACAGAACGAGCAGTTCATACATATTCAATAGAAAGAGGAAATAAGGTTGTTAATATAAACCAAACATCAGATCAAAGGACATTAGAAACATACAGCACAAAAGATATATTGCTAACTCGGAGATTAGAACACCAACAACATCGTTGCCAGAAATTGTTCTTTCTTCTTCATTAACAGAGTCTTCTAGCATCACTGGTGTATACATCAATGGCTCCCAGGGAGGATCTAGCAACTAAGAACTACTAAGAATTGAGCTCCTGCAACTACTAGAAATGAAAATGCTAATAGTATTGAACTACAAAATCATCAATTTTGTCGACCCTTGTTATGAGGTCAGATCTCTTATTTATACACATGGTTTGTCCTAAAACTTAACCTAATCTAACTTTACACTCAATATTAAAATATATTATCTGGTGGTCGGTACTACTTGCACCACTTACAATCACCTCGAAAAGAGCAGAGGTCTAACAAGATAGAGGAGGAAGACAAGAAAGGAAGTTGGAAGATTGGGCATCGAGAAGAGTGTCAGAGTAAGAATAGAAGAAATATGATCCTCCCAGAGTTTGAGGCAACATGCCTCGTCAATGAAAAATGTGGCTCACTGTCTTTGAGGCACCTGGTAGTTAATGTTGGAGTGGCACCTCCAGAGAATCACCTGTCAGATCCATCCCTCCGTCTAACATGCCTTATCGGGATCAACCACCTGCTTATCCCCTTATTAATTGCTCAATGACCGGTCAGCTCTGGGGAACCTGGACATGGGTCACTGTGAAAGAATACAAAACTTTAGACCCAGAATTCTAGAGTCTGGGAGCTTGCGCTCAAAGAATAAAGAATTACAAAACTTGCACCATGTTGGTAGGAATCCGGGGTCCGGAGAACTTTATTATGCCTTGTATGTTTTAAATGATTCAAGGAGTTGGGCAACTCCATCTTCATCGATATCCTTGATGCTGGCCTAGCGGTATTTGGCCACCTCCACTTGTTCGCCCAAATATAGGGCATTCCCTTTGAATTTTGTAGCCATCTTAGCTGCATCACAGGCCCAGAGCATCATGCGGGATATGCGTGACATTTTTTCTCCATCCATGCCTTTCAGGGACTGATATCAGGATTCCATTAACTCATGAAATTTTCTCGCAACATATTCTTTCAGGGTACACGTATCTGTACTAAAGGGATCGACTCCTAAAACCCTCATAACAAAAGCCTTATACAAATTTAGAGAATATTCTACCTCCGGGAATTTGTATTTCAGGGCCCCTACCAGTTGTTTGCTTATCTCCAATTTGAGATCAAGTCTAGAGTGCTGGACCCGGATGAAATTGAAAGACTCCTCCCCCAAAATTCCCATCTCTATGATGGGTTCCTCTCTAAGGTTCATGAGCTCTCCCAGCTTACTCATCCAAGCCTCATACTCTTCGGCTTCTCCTTCCCATATAGTAAGGGTATTCTTGACTTGGTGTAAAATGTTGTTTGTCATGTACAGGTTTGGGAGTGTTGCCACTAGGAAATGTCAGACATTTGCCACGTGTTCATTCACCCAGTCATCGATCGCCTATGCTTTCTTCTTCATATTCCTCAGTGCGTCCATGTCACCCTGTGGGAGCGGTGCTCTAGATGTAGAATCTTTTGGAGGAATGGTAGTGATGGGTTGTGCAAGCTCTGTCAAAATCCTGAGGAGATGTGCACTCTTTTATTTTTCCTCCTTTAGTCTTTGGGCTTGCTGGTCATAGTGGGCCTTAATCGCCTGGCTGGCCTCTTTTAGCAGGTCCAACTCTCCCTGCTTGTCCCTCTTCCTAGAGGTATCTATGTGATAGTGTATTTAGCAACACTTACCGTCTCTTCCTCTTTGTCTAGGGGAGGTGTCACAATGACCACGACTGTATCTCTGCTCGGACCAGTTTGAATGGAGTGGAGGGTCTGGGCCTTCTTCTGCTTGGGGGCACCTTGTGTCTATGCCATCATCTCAACCAGGGAGAGATGGGATTTTGCCACCGCCGGGGCCTTTCTCTTCTTGGAGTCTACCAACCATTGTGGTAGTGGTGGAAACCTTGTTGCTAAGGCTTGGTCCTATGAATCCCCTCTGGGTTTTTGTTGTTCATCCCCAATGTTTGGAGTCTCTTCAGACTCTTTCTCTAGGCCACCTACATCATCCACATTCATGGTATCAGTATCCTTTGCCTCGATGTCCCTATCCTTATCATCATTTGTGAGATCAAAATCCACATCTTCGGTGTTCTTTCCCTCATCTTGTTGCTTCTATTGGTGTTGTTCTTCTTCAGCATCACCTGCTGGGACGTTCTCCTTCGTTGGTGCATTTTCCAGAGGTGGTGAAGGTGTCTAGCCAATATTTACCTGTTGGGCCATTGAGACTACCTTGCCAAATGTTGTCCTTCCCTAGGTGGGTGGAGGCATTTGGAGCATGGTAGGTGAGGTTACGGTTCTTCCCATAGGTCTGGTTACCTCAGTCAAAGTCGGCTGCTCATCCTGCACTTGCCTCTTTTCCTATACTTCGGTCTCTGTGACCTGCATTTCTTGGACATCGAAGATGTCCACCTATTTTGGATCTTTCTCTTCCTCTACCCATACTTCCTACTCTGTGGCAGCTTTCATCTCTGATATCTCCCCTTCAGTGGGGATTATTAATTCCTCTTGGGCGGTGATTTCTTCCACCGCTTTCTCGATATCCCCTTGCAAATTCACAAGTTCATCCGTCCAAAATATATCATCATAGTCATCATGCGGAGGGGAGGTCTCTGGGGGATTTTCTGGCTCAAGAGAGTCAGGGCTAATTTGTACCTCTTGGATTTTGGGCATCCCAATTTCCTTCTTTTGCCTTTGGTTGAGGAGCATTTGACTTTTTCTTCTTCCTCCTTGTCACCAAAGGAGGCCCGACATAGATAATGGCTACGTGTTCTTCTTCTGCTCCTGTCCCCATTACCCAAACCATAAGTTCTACAAGAGAAGGGGAACTAGAAGGGAGGGCAGGCTCTGCTATAGTAACTGGGATGCTAAGCTAGGTGCTTAATTTTTCCTTCATCTGGTAGGACGCCGCTAGATGAAGATGCACTTGTTCCGCAACGAGAACTGTAACTATAGATAAAATTTGGGCTGGGGTACCCATTATTCTTTTCCCTCTATCCTCACCTTGTGCAGAGGTTTCGGCCCCAGAAGTGGATCCCTACAAAAATGGGCCAACTCTTCGAGTGCTCTTTGGGCATACCTTCTGAAAATATGCATGACTGCGTTCAACCTCATCATGGGTAACATCCTTAATGGTCAGGCTTTTTGGGGTGTCCCATTCCACCAGAGGGAGAGCCAACTTGTCTACTCCCTTGGCCTTGTACTGTGGGTCTTCCGTGGACCTGGTGTCTGAAAATTCCTTTGGGAAGGTCCAAAGCTTGAGGCGCTTCATCACACCTTGCATCATTCTGATGAAATGCCTATTCTAGACTTCAAGATCATCCTGGCAATCTGCCCATAAATCCTCCATGTGAGGCTTGTGGGGGTCCTACGCATGGGGCAATGTTGTTGCTATCTTATCTAGCGGATCAAAATTCTTCTGCTCCAGGTAAAACTCTGTCAACCCTAGACATTTAAGTTTGTCATTGGCCTCTTTTTCTGCTGCAGGTATAGTTCCCGTAGGTGATTGGGAACGGGATATTGGTGACCTTCTTCAATGTAAAGAAGGCATGCAACTCCAGGATCTTTCGATAGTACTCTAAAAGAATTATCCTATCCCCGCAATGCTTGGGCAATAGGTAGGGTTTTTTGGAGAAGCCAGTCACCCAAATGTAGGAATGTTGTTGGTACTAGATGAAATAATGGCCATAATTGCTTACCAAAGTCATTGATTCCTTTGAAATCTAATATCTAGCATCCCGAGTGGGTGTAAGAATATTGTAGTAAATGAAGGCGTCATTTACTCTACTAAAAATAAGGAAATTTGCCTCCCATTATATTTTTGGTAAATAATCCCATGGAGCATTCTGGCCCTTGCCAGTCCTGAGCTCGCCGACTGTGAGTAAACCCTGGGTGATGGGTTGTTGTTGTTCCAGTGCCCATAAGACGTGTGAAGTCATGTAAAATTTGGAGGACTGGGTAACCCAGACAAGTTGTGCATCCACGTGATTGGCAATGATAGTGGCCCAATCAAATTGTTGCCCACCGGAGGCGATGCCGAACAAGAAGTAATACATACATGCCAAGAATTCTTGGGCATGGGGCTCCTCAAAGACCCTACATAGTGCGATGATCCCCATCTATATGCTTTCTTTGAATTCTATCTTGGGGATATCCAACTTCATCTTTTTGTAGTCTTTTCTTGGCATCTTAATCCAGTTGTTGTTGAGGTATTGTCGGGCCAGCGATGGAAGATTCTCAAATTCACTTAATGCCAGGGTCCGGGTGATAATAGTTGCATTGGAAAATTGGCAGATCCCTAGCCCCGAAGCAAAATTTGTGGCATCTAGAGACACCAAGGGCATTGGGTAGCCCGTCATAACTAGAGCAGCAAGCATGACATCTTGGATAGTTGTGTTATAGTGTTCCGCCAATGTGAGAATGAGCTGCAGAGCCTGCACTAAGCAGGGGAAGTAGGTGGCCTTAAGGATTCTAGAGGAAACCACATTGAGTGCCATCAGATCTTTGTCCTTGCACTAAATGAACATTATCTTCACTAAGGCTTGCATTTCATCCCATACTCTGACACTTGTGTCAGTGATCAATTGCAGCTTGGAATCAACCTTTGATCCCAAAATAGCTTCTCCCTTCAAATATTTCATTATCAATGGGATCTTTTCTAAGGCCTTCTCGGCCTTTGTCCTAGTGGCTGCCCTTGTCGAAGTAGTGGGGAATTCTAGGCTCCCAGGTGGGGAAGATGCTTCAGACATGATTGTACTATGAACTGACCGAAAACCTGCAAGACCGGACAACCGTCAATATAGATAAAACATAATAAGATTCTAGATTCCAGAGATTTCATCACTGCCTCGCATCTATCCTAAAAAGGTGTTAGTTTGCATCAAACCCTGAAAATATATATATAATGAAATGACTTAGGAATTTGATCTATGCACGGGGGTTCCGGGGATTCTGGCTCATGCGATGAAATAAAATTAAGACCAAAGGGGAACCTGGGACCCGGAGTCTAGAGTCTGGGAAACTAACCATTATTGACATGACCAGAAATTAGTTGTACTAGGCTGACATGAGGTGTCACGTGGTCACGCAGTAAAGGGAGTAATGACAATAATGGCAATAGCTATTTGAACACATGAGAGAGTGCATGCCACTTGGGCTAGTTTTGAATGCTCGCGTGTGGGAGAATTAAACCCGCCATTAAGATTGAGTTGACGAAGGAGAGAGAAAATTGCCACTGCTCGAACAGGTTAGGTGCCGAGTTTGAGCCAAGCGAACATCATGAGGGCAAGCTCCAAACTTGGGTTTTCACGTGTAGAGCACAACAAGCTCGCCATGTGAAGGAAGGATATACAAAAATATACAAGCACCTACACAGAGGGCCGAAACACAATGAGGGTCGAAGCACAATGCGCAGGCCGACCCAAAACAAACCTATTTACATCTATTTACAGGAAACTCACAAAATTTACAGGATATATACAAGCATTACACTAATTTCACATCCGCACAGAGGGCAAACAATCTTCCGGCAGATTCGTCGCACCAACGGGAGGCGACGCCAAGAACAGAGCGGAAATGGAAATGAAAAGCAAAATGCAACCAAATAAAAAACAAAACCAGAAAGAACAAGAGAAGAACCAGTAGGGCCTACCTTAAAACATGAAGAATGTGGGAGAACAAGCACGGGAGGTGCTCTGCAACTGACCAGCCTCAAACAACCACAAATACACAATTGATAATCATTGTTTAAGCACCGTTAAGCACCGAGAGAAAATTGCACTTAAACGTTGTTTAATCACCTTGAATTGCTCTGGGTAATTTGTTCACAGTAAATGTAACAATGACTGGTGAAACCTATTTATACCCTTAGGGTTAAAGCACATCCTACACTTTCCTTCTACAAATACTGAAAAAAAAGGCAAACCCTGGACTTCGGGCCCGGGGATTCCATGCAACCGCACCCTCTAACAAAAGAGGAGATGGTGACAGAGAATTTGGAGTCTGAAATCCAGTTGGAACAAAGAAGACAGACACTCTAGGACCGGGTCCCAGAGGAAGAGAAACCAAAAGGGAAAGAAAACAACAACCCCGTGGCAGCAAAGGCTGGAGAAAAACAAAAGGAAAAGAAACAAGGGAAAAGCGAAAAAGGGGGACCCAACATTTTGCCCACAAAATGTAGGGATGGGTATGCAAGGCATAACAGAGGGTAACTTTGAAAACCACTCCATTGCCATGCCTCCTAAACTTCTAAGAAATAACCTCATTAAATATGTTGTGTCATGCATGAACTCTAAGCTCAATGTACAAAATTCCCTTAAATGATCTTAGGGATCAGATGCTCCTTCATACTTGTCCTATTTAGGAAAAATAACATTACTTGGGAATGGGACCATAATTAATGTCTTGTCACACGGAAATGGACACAAAGCTTTGATAGAAAAGGTTTTAGGAGCCCCACTTTGTTTCATCGTGTCCAATTGCATTTGGAATGATTTAAATTGCTTGTTCATTATGTCGATCAGGTTTGCTTCTTCTTTTTTTTGCTTGAGTTGATCAACATCAAAATTGTGGGGGAGTTTAGTCCCCGCTTGTGCTAGGTCTAGGAAATACTTCTCCCTATCTTGTTCTAACACTTTCTCCATGAGATTCATGAAGAATTGGCTTTGGACCGCCTTATTAACCTTTTCTTTGGTTGCCTCTTCATCATTAGCATCCACATTGCCTCCATTATTATTAGGGTCCACATTGCTTCTTCTTCTTCTTCTTTTTGCTTGATTTGATCAACATCAAAATTGTGGGGGAGTTTAGTCCCCGCTTGTCCTAGGTCTAGGAAATACTTCTCCCTATCTCATTCTAACACTTTCTCTATGAGCTTCATGAAGAATGGGCTTTGGAATGCCTTATTAACCTTTTCTTTGGTTGCCTCTTCATCATTAGGGTCCACATTGCCTCCATTATTATTATTAGGATCTACATCTATTCCTCTTCCATGGCCCCATTGTTATTGACCTCACCATTTCCATTATTATTATTTTTATCTCTATTGACATTGTTGATTAGGTCGGGGTCCATATTTTCAAATGGGAAATCCATATTCGGTTCTACTTCCTTCGTTGGTTCTTGAGTTGGTTGTTGTGAAGAAGTAAAATTGTCACTAGGAAAAGGAAACTCCTTCCTTAGATAAGTTCTGTCGGATTGTAGGGAAGACTTAACATAATATGATCAGGTAAAAGCCGACATGAGAATAGATCAAGAAACTTGGCTTTTGATCACCTGATTGATCAATCCCTTAATGATTTTGTGCATTATCCAACAATGGGGGATTTTGATCAAACTGAAAGTATGCACAAGTAGAAAATCGAAAAGGGTATCCAAAAATCTAATCAAGTTGTTTTCACACCCTTGGTAAATGTCCATTGTTTTCCCTTGTTTGTTTCTGGGCGTCACTTTACACCGTATAGGCATCACTTTACACTGTATAGGCGTTAGTTGGAAATTGTCTACGCGACACTCTGTAGGTTGCAGGCGGCGTTTGCATGTTTGTAGGCATCATTTTAATTTTTACAGGTAGTAGTTTCCAGTGACTTAGGCATCACTTCAGAAGTAATAGGCATTATTTCAAGTGTGCATGTATCAAAGAAAGTGTTGTAGGTGTTATTTTTCTGCTGGTACGTGACACTTTGTTGATCAAGATTGTTTTCACAGTTTTTTAGGGTTTTTAAAAGTTTATTATTGTGATCAGATATGTTCAATTAGATTCTTGCTTGAAAATGTAAATACAAATGCAACACACACACACATCAAGTTTGCATCATAACCCTAAAACATGCTAATGTGTATGTTCTCATTCATTTCAACGGGTCTTACACAAGAATAGATTCTAATCAATCTACCTAGAGTCAGATTTGGCTTTTAAACATTGTTGGCTTTAAAAGATAGCTTTCTACTTATCAAGGATTTATTGAAAACCTCTGTTCTAGATCATGAAAAGTTCTTTTACCCCCTTGTGGGCTTCCCACACGCGTAAAAGTATGATTTTGCGCAATCTTGAAGGACTACTAGAGGAAGTGAAGAAACTTAAGCACAATCTATTCACTACGACCCATTAAGCAAGAATGCATTTATTTATAGTGGGTCAAATAGTATCGTGGCTTAAGCGATTGTCTCCCACTTTGGGTCGTTCCCTCTCATCATCCTCGTAAGGATGTACTCGGGAGGTGAGCCCTCTAAAGATCTAGATTATCTAGCATATATAGAAAACAAGAAATTGAACTTAGTTCAACAATTTTGGGAGTTTGATTCACTCAAAGAGTGAAGAGCATATCCCTATTTTTGTCCTTTGTTCTAAACACTTCAAACACTTATGTTCTTTTTCAACCTCGTAACAAAGAGGTTCTTAAAAATGAAGTGTGTGGTTCAATTATCCTCCATTTCTTTCGACCACCCTAAGCTAAACATTTTTGGCTTCTTGATCAAATTTGAAAAGTTGAGAGCATATACCTAATGTTTCATTCAAGATGGACAATAATAGGGTGTCCCTATTTAGCTAGATTTAAAAGAATTTGCCACAATTTAAGCAAAGCAAGCTTGATGAGAAAAATACCTATTTTGAAGCTAGCAAAGGCTAGGTGCTTTTTTAAGGTTTTTTGCTTTTTATTTGCTCATTCACCTAGTGGCAATTTTTCCCTCTCCGCTCTACCAGCAAGTTAGTCAACACAAACAAACAAAGTGGTCCAAAACAAAAGATAATTGAAATGCAATTAAGTCTTTTAAGCAAGATTTGCACAAAAATACCTTAAAACTTAACGCATTCAATCAATTCAAAGAAGGAAATTTCTTCTTGTAAGCACTAATAACCTTGATGTAATGCTCAAATAAATCTTGTTCCTTCTCTAAATTATCCAAAATTGAATCACTATGAAGTTCTTTCAAGTACTTCTTTTGAACCATTACCTCTTTGTTTGGCCTTTTGATGTGCACCTCTGGTTTTTGTACTTTCAGGTGTTTGTTCATCTGCAGAAAACACAGTAACAAAGAGTTAGAAATATAAATTTATTAATCTGAAAGAAATAACACATAAACCACAACAGGCGTCATTTAACAGCTAACAAGCGTTATTTTGCAGTACCCTATGCGTGACTTTGCAGTCAGCTAGGCCTGACTTTGCAGTTAATTATGCGTGATTTAACAACTAAAAGGCGTTAAACTTTAAATCATAGGCGGTGAAAAATGTGCAAATTGTAAAACAAAAATGTTAGCAGGAGGCAAAAGAATGCCCGTAGGTGTGATTTCTCAACTTGCAGGCGTCGCTTTACGAGAATAGGCGTGACACTTTGTCTTGCAGGCGGTGAAAGAAATTTAAGACAAAAGAAGATAGATCTTTGTAGGCGTCATTTTGCTATTGGTAGGCATCACTTTACTGCTGGTAGGTGTCACTTGGACCTGCAACCTGCAAAGTTAGTGGAAAATGCACCAAAAACACATGAAATTTGACAAAAAAACAAGATTTAGAGGCTCAAAGCCCCACGTTGGGCGCCATTTGTGTATGTATAAATCATACCTTCATGAAATAAAGGTGCTATCTATCAATTCTATGAAAAAAATAATACAATTTAATCTAATAATTGACAAATAAATCATTTAACATCTCATGGATCTCTAACTAAGCTTTGCTAATAGAGCTCTCAGCCTTAATCTCTACTAGTGACAATCCTAGAATGAGAATTTTGATTATGATATGCTTAATCTAGATCAAATTTCTTCCATTTCTATGATATTTGATTCAAATTCTCTCCAAAATGATCTCAATTATGCTCAATTTCTATGATAATGCTCTCAATTTGCTATGAAATTCCTATAATAAGGATGTTTTGCATTCAAATTTTCTAGGATTCTTTATGCTCTCAAAATGGCTTCTATTTATAAGATTTTTTCAAGTGTAGGGGGTAGAGTTACTTGATCATGATTAATCCATGGTTGAGTGAGAGGCTTTCAAATGGTTTCAAATGGGGAGACAATTTAATGGTTGTCTCAAAGGTTTGGACAAATGGAAAAATTTAAGTGATTGAGATTCAAAGTTAAAAATGAGTGATTGAGATAGCAAATTAGGAGTGATCCATGTGCTTTGTGCTCTCAATTCTCATTGGTTGCTCAAATTCATGTTGAAGGATATTAGGATTTATTAAATTCAATCAATTAATTAAATTAGCCATGTAGGGTAATAGGTTCAATTTGATTTTTGATTTAAACTATACAATTAATTGATTAAAATCAATTATATAGTTTGATTAATCCCTTTAGACTTATATTTGATCATTTGATGTCATTATTTGTTTGATTCTTTGATTTTTAAATGATTTTGTCCAATTTGATTGATAAATGTCCATTTGAAATTGATTTGATCCATTTTGATGAAATTTAGAGCATTTGGCTAAGATTTGTTGATTTGCTTGATTAGAGGACACCTGCTCAGTTTTAGGTGTCTACAACTTGCTTGAAGTTGTTACAAATGCATCTATTGAACCAACTGCCTCTGCTTCTCAAGCAGAAAAAGATGCATGGAAAATGAAAAACAAAGAAGATCTTGGTTTGATTGGTCTCTCAATAGTTCCTGGTCTTTATGTCTTAATTGGACATTGTACCAAAGCCCATCAAGCGTGGGATATTCTGCAACAGATTTATGACAGCTCATCTGAATCCTGAAAGATTCAACTCCAAGACAACTTGGAGGACTTGAGGTATAATGATTTTAAAACTATGGATGAATTTTTACTCAAGTTTGATGCAATTAAAACTCAACTAAGTGGTGTTAATGTTAGTTTAATTGATATTAGATTAATTACTATTATTCTTAAGAAATGCCTTCAACAATTTATCACTAACATTCACTCACAACTTTCTATTCCTAGTTTAGCTCCTCATTTAACTTATGCTATTTTTCAAAAAAAATTATGTCAAGAGGAGGCTAAATTATTGCAATTTGATTCTATTAAATCTTTTGAACCTGCTTTTATGTCTAAGCATCAAAACCAAAATAATAGCTCATATAATAATAATACCTCTAATAATTATTCTCATAATAACAATCATAATAATCATAACTCAAATCATCATAAGATAAATCAAAGACCCTATTGCACCTATTGTGGGAAAGATAGTCATATTACTAATAACTGCTTTAAAAAGCAAAAGGATAATAGACACATGAATCAAAATCATCAACCTTCTAATTCTAAGGAGGATAATGGTAATCAATCCCGTCATGCATTTACAATTCATCATAATATTACTAGCCCTTTTTAGCGATATGGCACATCTTCAGGGGGTATTTCTTTCTTTAGTATTTTAAATTGTTGCCTTATGTCCTTCATATTGCTAAGTTTTTAATTTATTCAAGTAATCATAATACATTTCCTTTTAATGTTTTATTTCTTTATTTAACATTATTTGCTCTCATATTTGATATGATCTATTGTTGTATCTTTTATGAGTTCCTTTTGATCAACTTGTTCCATTTGTAAGATGTAGTGGATGCACTTACTTTAGTTGGTGTTGATCAACTTGTTCCATTTGTAAGATGCAGTCGATGCACTTACTTCAATTAATGTTTATGAACTTGTTCTATTTGTAAGATGCATTGGATGCACTTACTTTAGTTGATGTTGATCAACTTGTTCCATTTGTAAGATGCAGTGGATGCACTTACTTCAGTTGATGTTGATCAACTTGTTCCATTTGTAAGATGCAGTAGATGCACTTACTTCAGTTGATGTTGATAAAATTGTTCCATTTCTAAGATGCAGTGGATGCACTTACTTCATTTGATGTTGATAAACTTGTTCCATTTGTAAGATGCATTCAAAGCACTTACTTCAGTTGATGTTTATTAACTTGTTCCATTTGTAAGATGCAGTGGATGCACTTACTTCAGTTAATGTTGATCAACTTGTTTCATTTGTAAGATGCATTGGAAGCACTTACTTCAGTTGATGTTGATCAACTTGTTCCATTTCTAAGTTGCACTAGGTTGCACTTACTTCAGTTGATGTTGATCAACTTATTCCATTTGTAAGTTGCACTAGGATGCACTTACTTCAGTTGATGTTTATCAACTTGTTCCATTGCTTGTTTTTCTCTTGGTGAAGTTGTTGTTCTTGAAATCCTTCTTGAAGTTTGTTGGATTTCTCATATGTTTGGTAAGTATATGGTTCTCTCTCTCTCATAATCCTTAGTTCAATTTATTTAGCATATGTAAATATTAATGTTGGTTTAAATTATTATCTCCTTAATGGTTCATTGCTTATGGTTCATAAGTGTAGTCATGATTGGCTAATCAATTCAAATACTTATTGGTGCTTGAGAAATATGTTCTCCTCAAATTATGGTTTCTTCTCCCTCACTCCTCTTGCAACCTTACAAATGTGATGATGAGTTTGCATTCTTCATTGCTTAGATCGTGAGTCGTGCAGGTTATGGATTAGCTACCCATTCACTTGCAGTAACTCATTAATGGACTATCTATATTCATTTGATTGATTGAATGTTGATGCAGGCCTCATTTCTGCATTAGTATATTTATTTTGAGAGGATTATTGTTTTTATGGCACCTTGACCATTTGGTTTATCTTGATTTCATATTTATCTCCTTTATTTTTTGATGAAATCTCATGCATTTATTTAAAGATATTTTCTGATGTAATAGTTTCAAAGTTACACTAACTTGAATATTAGATGATATTCTTCTTGTGGATAGGTTTCTTGGTTTATGTTTCTATGTTTCTTTGTTCCAGGTGAATCTTCAAGGCCACTTATGTAATCAATTCCTCTTCAAATGTCCTATAACTTCAAGATGACTACATCAAGACTTGAATCAAGACAATCAAATCTCTTCCTTATATTGAAGATCAAGTTGCAGATTTTGCAAAGAGACATTTCATTCTCATTGTAAAAATTTGGGTTTAATTCCCTTGATGTAAATTCCCCAAGTAAAGATTAAAGGGGGGTGTTATAATTTAATCTTTCCTTGGTGAAAATATGTATTTAAAGGATAAACCAAGGTATCATATATTGTATTTGTCCTCTAGTCCAAGTAGGAGGACATTTCACTTTTTTGTAATTCTTTTAATAAGGAAATTAGATATTCCTCCTCAAGAGGAATCTCACATTTGGCACATACACAATGTGAATGTGGAATTCATAGAAGATGGGAGTTACATGCAAACTCCTCCACTCATCTCTATTTAATAGATGCCTCTACACACACTTGCTTAATAATCTTCTCTCTTTTCTCACTTCTCCTCACATTCTCAACTTGCTCTCATTATTGTATTGAGCTTATTGCTCTCATTCTTTAGGCTTTGTGCCATATTCATTTATTCACAAGGGGTTTTTTTCTTGTTTTTTCCCCTTTCAAAATTCTTGTGATCTTGTCTTGGTCTTGGAGCAATTTGGTGAACTTGGTGTTTGATCTATTGAAGGAAAATATCTCTATTTTTGTATTTGATAAATCTATTCCTTTTGCACATTCTCTTGGATTCTTTCCTTATCACTTTTCCATTTTATTTTATGTTTCTAACAATGGTCCCCTTGAATAGGTGCTTCAACTAACTGATCTATGATTATTTGTCCTTTAATAACTTTGTGGTGTACATAAGCAATGTCAAATTCACTCAGAATCTTAACCCACTTTGCAGTGTGCCCTATGAGAGTGGCTTTAGACAATAAATATTTAAGTGGGTCAATTTTAGCAACCAGTTATATCTTATGATTAAGCATGTAATGGTGCAACTTCTGTGTACATAAAACAACCAAACAAGCTTTCTCAATGGGTGATTAATTCAGTTTGTAACCCAATAGTGTTATTTTGGGGTAATAGATTGCTCATTCTTTTCCATTGTCATCTAACTGTGCTAAAAGAGTGCCCAGTGCGACTTCAGTAGCTGATATATACAAGATGAGAGGTCGGCCTATGATAGCCAGCACCAACACTCAAGGGTTAGCTAGATATCATTTTAAGCAATAAAATGTTGTTTGACGTAGGCAATCCCATGAAAACTTGATGTTTTGAGTAACAGATGTGAAAAGGGATGTACTTTATCTACTAGTTGTGACATGAACCTTCTGATAGACTGAAGCTTTCTTTGTAGACTGTGCAGTTTTTTTAGTGTTTTGGAGGCTGACATCTCTAGAATAGCTTTCACCTTCTTTGGATCCACTTCAATGTCTCTACAGGAGACAATGTAGCCCAATAATTTTCCAAATTAAACTCCAAAGACATACTTTTTTGGATTAAGCGGAAGCTTATATTTCTCCAATCGTTCAAAGATTTTTGTGGGAATGGGGATGTGTGCTTCTTGTGTCTTGGATTCTCCTAGGAGATCATCCACGTAATCTTCAATAATGGCATGAAAGAGATCATGAAAGAGTGTGGTCATTGCGCGTTGATATGTTGCACCTGCATTTTTTAGACCAAAGGGCATGACCTGATAATATAGCGTACACCAAGGAGTAGTGAATGCAGTATTGTGTTGATCTTCAAGCACAATCCTGATTTTCTTATATCCAGAAAAGCCATCCATGAGGGACAACATCTCGTGTCTAGTAGTCAAATCCACTATGATGTCAATATTGGGTAGTGGAAAATCATCCTTAGGACATGCTAAATTTGAGTCTTTAAAGTCAGTACGGATACAGATGCCCCCAAAAGGTTTACCTACTGGTACAATATTAGAGACCCACTCAGGGTAGTCAATCGGTCTGATGATGTTGGTGTCAATCATTTTTTGTCCTCAACTTTGACTAGCAAAGCGACTTGTGGATGCATCTTGCATAATTTGTGTGTGATAGGCTTCGCCTTTGGATCAACCGCAAGTTTTTGGACAACTATCTATATCTAAACCAGGCATGTCCTTGTAAGTTTAGGAAAATTTAACTTGTTTCTTCTTGAGGAATTTAGTCATAGCTTTTTGTTCTTGATCATTAAGTGATGCAACAATATATGTGACCTTTGGATCTTCTTTTGTGCCGAGATTGATTGTTATTTTGTCTTCGATTAGGATGGAGGATTTTTCTGACTGTAATGATATGAATAGAAGGTCAAATTCTCCCTCCTCTAGTGCCTCAGAAATATTTTCACTAGAGGACATGTCCTTTATTTTCTCTTTTTTATCATCTAAAGGTACTTTTATAATGAATTTAGAATAACTAAGAGGGGAGGGGTGAATCAGTTATCCTCGGGTCTAGATGTAGCAAATTTAAAACTTTATGTACTTTAGATCTACTCGGCAGCAGTAGCATAAATCAACAACTTTAATCATGCAGTTTACTGTCAATTGAAATTAGCTTGTAGTAACATAACAGTAAAGCAAACCATAAGCATTCACACAAGTTGA
>MU225356.1:202248-226884 GCA_018584345.1 Thuja plicata
CTTTCACTTATTAATTAAATCATCATTTGATTTAATTATTAAGTCCCTTTTATCTCTATTTCACTTAAGCTAAACTTTAGGCATGCAATAATTGATTCTTCTATTAATTATTCATGCAACCTTGGTTCTTCACCCAACCTTGGTTTATTCACCCAACCTTGGTTTCTTCACCCATCTTTGGGTTTTGATCTCCTTTATAAGGATTGATCACTTTGTAATTAAACAATCCTTTGTGTAATTCCATTCCATTTTTATTGAATCAATTGAGGATGTTTCCTCTTTCAGAGATCTATTGTTTTTGGCCTCCATAGCTTTTGCTTCTCTCTTTCTGTGACAGGTGTTTGCATGCAGGTGATTCTTGGGAGCTGTAGGGTTGATAGTTTTTCATCAACTCTAATAGTTAAGTTAGATCCACTTTTTGTGGGTTCTGTAACTGACTGTCAGTTCTGATGGTTGGGCTGCTCTGTCAGTCTGTCGGTTTTCTTTCATTCTTTGCTCTGTCAGTTTTCTGCTTCGTTAGTGTCCCTTAATTGAACTGTTCGTTGGGTTCCTGCCTTTTCTACTCTATCGGTGATGTTCTTAAAACTGTACCATCGGTTATGCCTATATGCTTTGTCATCAGTTGAACTCTTGTCAGTGTTCATCAAGAAATTCTATACTTAGCATTTTCATGATAGACATTGTCATCTCATCGGGTATGTTTGTTGTCCGTCGGTTATGCCTATACCGATGACCTTTATCATGTTTTTCACTTTAATTATACTAATGGAAAAACTTAATGTCATCAATCTCCCCCTTTGACATTAGTATCAAAAACTGATATGTGCAACATACTTGATGTATTAGTATGTACACCTATGTATACTTCTTCCTTAGTCATGAAATGACTCCCCCTATGCATATGTCGGTAAGTGTAAGTTTATGTACATATAATTGACTTCTCCTTTTTGTTTCCTTTTTCTGATGTATTGTACATATCTATCCTTGTTGTACATACATTATACATATCCTTATCTCCTATTGTACATATGTACTATACATTCCTCCTTTTTTTATAATGAGGGCAAAGGTACTTACAACTTGTCAAAAATGTGAGGCTTTGATTTCCTCCATCATCTTCTCCCATTTCTCCTTCAAATTTTCAAGTGCCATGTGCTCAAGTGTTATCCTCACATGCATGTCATATATGTTGTCTACCACAGACATCTCCGAGGTTGAGATCAGATTTCTTACATCTGTTATGTGTTGTTGCAAAGTGGTGAGGTTTGGCAAAATGTGAGCCTGTAGCTCGGTAACCTCATTTCTGAACTATGTCTCTGCATCCCATATCTCTTGTCTCAATCTGTTTACCTCTGTGATCTTGTCATTATGTCATTTTATTGTGTTTGCATCAGAGGTTAAACTTAGTGCACTAGCTGTTAGATCTGAATCTAGTTGGGATAGCTTTTCACTATTTTCTTTTGTGAAATTTTCCAGTGTGCACAATTTCTGAACTAAGGTAACAGCTTCAGCAATCGTAGGTTCTAATTGACTTGCTAATTCAGAGAGCTTTACATTGTTCTCTGCCACTTCTTGGCTGATCTTCTCAACTAATTTGTGTTGATATTTCATCTTTGTCTGTTCTTCCATTGCCATCTCTGCATATACATTTTGATTGGTGACGGCATCGGTAAGAACTGCAATTTTCTCCATGACTGATATGTCATCTCCAACTTTTGTATCAGGAACAAGTTGATGTAGTATATCTCTTGCTTTATCAAGTGCTTGGGCTTCCCTGTGTGCCTTTTTCATTTTCTCTTGTATAGCTTTTCTTTGGCATATCACTCCAAACTTTTGAAGTGCTTTAGTATCTAAAGTAGATACATCCCACTTGGGTATCTCAATTACCTCATCTAGTGTTACTACCAAGATGTCTTTCTTCATTACCTTCTTCTTCTTCTTCTTTATATGGGAGACAGATTGGTGTACTACCATTTGTAGACCTTGAGATTGGATCGATTTGGTAGGTGAAGGTCGAGAAGATGAAGCATCTTGTTGCTTCTGTTTAGAGTCCACCGGTTGGTTTTGTGAAGACGTCTCTTCATTGGCCTTGGGTGTATCAACATATTTATCTTCCTTTTCTTTCATTCTCTCATCTTTCTTAACTTCTTCACTCTTTTCTTTCTCTTCATCCTTTCTCCATGTTTCATCTGTTTTAGTATCTTCTCCTTTATCTTTTTCAGTAGACATCTTTTGTTGATTGTCGGTTTCATCCTTCATCTCTGTATCTATATCTTTTTGAGTGTCTGATGCATCTTTATTTTAATCATTACCCATGTCCTTGGGTATATCATCATCTTTCTTAGATGATTTCTCCTGACTTGATTCAATATCAATAGCTTGTATCAAAATTTTCATGTTGGTCGGTGTATTGACCTCTACAGTGCTAGTGGGTGTATCTTGTCCGTCGGTATTACCCTGTGCAACATTGATATCTTCATCTTTTTGCACCTCTTATACACGGTCTTTTCCTGTAGTGTCATTAATGATGTTATCCAACCATGTTTCATCATCTATAGCTTCAGTTATGTTACCTTTTATTGTCAATTCTTCAGTATGCTGGTTGTCAGTTGCCTCACTCTCTTCTTTGTCCAATTCCACTGATGAGTCATCTTTTTCATCCTTAATGATGATGTGTTCCTTCTCTGGGCTAGCTTCCTTAATGGGCTTGTTAAGTATCTTGCTCCACTTTTTTATGTTGTCTTGATCAAGCTCAATTAGCTTCCCTTTGAGAAATTTATATGCTCTCATTTTGGGTGAGAACTCCTTTTCATAATTCTTCATCATTTCATTTATTTCTTCCTTCTTTGAATCAGAAGGCATAAGAGTAACAAGTACTCTTTCTCTTATCTCTTTTTCTTGATGTAGTGCAAATGTCCATCTTGCAGACAATCTTCCTAATAGTTCCTTGGGAATGTCATATTCTGAGAATTGTAGTGGAACATAATGGTGTTTGCACATTTTAGCTATAATAGCATCTTCTATCTTGTTTTGAACCTTTGGATCAAATTTCAACCATTTCATAATGTTAGGATCAGAAATAGATGGTGATTCTGAGATGTTCTTACATATTTCATCAATTGTCTTTGGAATCAAGGGTTCTTTCCCTTTCTACACATCTATGTCAGCTTCATCCATGGCTGAGTCATCTAGATCCTCTTTTGTTCTAACCCATTTCCTCCTTTAGGTTTGTTTCTCCTTTGGTGAGACCAACTTTCTCTTGTAGTTTCTCACTTTACCTTTCTTAAGTGGTGAAGGAGTTGGTTCCTTTGCAGTTTTGCTTCTTGTTCTTGAAGTGGTTGTAGTTCTTGCTTTCTTCGGTGGAGGAGGGGGTGGTGAATCTAACTGTGTACCCTCTAAGTCATTCTTTTCTGTATCTTCACCGATAGGTGACTAGCCCTCAGTTTGTTCCTCCTTTCCTTATGTTTCCTCTTCACCTTCTTCAGTAACTGCAAATTTCTTGGTTAAGTTTTTAACCATTTTGTTCTTCTTGTTTATAATTTTCTTGATAGCAAGATATGTCTTGATCTTTGGTTTGGCTTCTTCATAAGTGCCAAATCTTGCTTGCTTGTTGTCCACTGGTTCATTCAACAGTGCCTTGATGCACTTAGTAGCTTGTCCTATTTTTATCTCATATTCTAATGGTGATAGCCAGGATTTCCTAGGTACTACTGGTTTGATATAGGTAAAATCAGTATCTACCATAAAACATATATCCTCTTTGTGTTCTTCTATCAAACTCTCAGGTATCCTAGTTCTAGCTTGCATCTTTTCCTTAATACCTTTGAAGTATTCATTCATTACGTCATCAAAATCTGTTCCTAATGACTCTATATGCTCACATATCTGTATGGTCACAGGTTTTCTTGTGTCCCATACTACTTTTCCTATGGAAGGAAAGTAATCTTCAAAGTAAAAGAATATGCACATAATGAGGGAACCAAACTTACAAGTGTTTGTCCTTGAAGATCTTATGGTGTTCATGTTCTCCTTAAGTTGATTCAATAAGATCTCTGCAAGATCTATCTTCTTTCCTAGTTTGATGATCTTGTAAGTTGTGCTCATAGTAGTGCTTGCTATGTTGTTCATTCTGTTGGCCTAAAATATTTTGTATCCTACCACACATGCACCAAACTTGAGTTCCTCGTCGGTGATAGTGTTGACCTTGAGACCTCTCCTGTCTGATTTTGCACTAGTTAGCTTTTCCACTTCCTTCAAGGATGGGTGCTTGTGAGCTTGTGAGCTTGTGGCTTGTTGATTGTGGTATATCCCGTAACTGCATGAATAACATCTTTTGTTATTCATTTTGGCTCATTAAGCCATAATGTCTGGTTATGCATTCTGCTAAGAACTATCTGTATCCATTTAGTTTTAAAAACCCTGGGAAAGTGTAATGCATTCGTGAGACCTTTCACTTCTAGAATCTTGTGCTCTTCTTCCAGATTTCCAACTTCATCACATAGTGCCTTATAGGCATTGTCCAGGTCCATATCTCCTAATTCCAAGATATTGCAATGTATATAGGACCTTACGTCCTCTACCAGCAAAACCCTAGGTGGGATTCTAGATAATTCTCTAGAATCGTCAGGTTGTGATGTGATTTCTGGGTGCAACTTGTATTTAGGTTCAACACAAGTGTTGTTGCTGATAAGATTGATCATTTTCTTCTTATCCTCTTTCAATTTTTCAATTCTTGAAGTAGATGCCATCGTATTTGATATTTTAGGGCTTCCCATAAATAAACAGTGCAGTCGGTGAATGTAAGTACTTATTGAATCTCTGTGATTGCTCGTGAATCCTTTGAGTTGTGTTTAAAATCTTGTTGAGGTCGCACTTAAAATCTGCTCTTCAATCGCTCTGCTTGGTTGCTCGAAAATCGCAGGTGCGAAATGAGTTCTTCCATCATGATTTTATAACTTTTGTTCCCTAAGTTGTCATTAATGCCCAACAACTCATTGGTATACAAATACTGAGTTCATCAATTGAGGCATAAATAACATCTTCAGTGTAGGCGCAAAGTGTCGGGGTTGCTAGCAGCTTTGGTGACTTCACCGATGAATGTCGTTAAAATGGTGATGACAACTTTTGTCGGCTCAAGGATCACCGATGTCCATCGGTTTACACTTAGCGACTTAGCTTTTGTGTAATGACCGATACATTTTGGTAAGTAATGTCAACTTTTATGTGTGTGTTCATTGTTGCTAATTTGTACCCATTAACCGATGATTGTTTTTCAATAATATTAAAAGTAACAATATAGTGCATCTTTAATAATGTTAATTTGTCTATATGATCAATATGTAATGGAACTGATGCATAATATAACTTGTCATAATGCAGTTCCATACTTACTTGTGCAACTTAGTTGGAAATGGTGATGCCACCAGATCCATTGGATGGGGCATCATTATTTGTATTGCTTGTTCCAGCACCTTTAGTGTTTGTAGCTTTTACCCACATCTTATTTCTCATCTTCTTGATGACATCAATGGTGTTTCCATTGGGATAAGTGCTTGTGTTTGTCAGTCGATCTTTGCAATCTTTTATCACATGTCCAACCTTATGACAATGTAAACATGTCATACCTGGATTGAACCATCCTCTTGGTCTTCTAGTCCATTTTCTCATACAGTTGGCAGATATATGACCAAACCTTCCACATGCTTTGTAATTTACCCATGTGTTATAGTCCCAAACATATGAGTTACTGACTCTTGTCGGATTATAGCCATTATCAGGTTCTTTTGGTGTCCATGCTTTCTTGTTTTTTTTCCAACACTCCTGATGTGTACGTCCATTCATTTTATAGGTAGGACAGTACTTGTCCATGTAGGTTTCCTTCTTTGGATTTTTCACCTTGGATCTGCATTCAAATGCCTTGTGTCCTTTCTTGTGACATTTATAACAATTACTAATGAAAGTAGATTGTGGTTAAGGAATACCTTTCATATTGTTTCTGCAAATGTTTGAGGTGTGGCCTGGTTTTCCACAGTGATTGAATGACAACTTCTTGGTTCTTGGAGTTGCATAAACATTCCTTTGATCTGATTGATTAGATGATTCTCCATTATCGGTGTACCCTATTCCTGTGTATTTGTTGACTCTTCTTTGTTCATCAAGAAAATCATTCATTCTTTTATTGCTATCTTTAGCTTTCTTGATTAATTCATTGTGTTGATTCTGAATTTTGACTTCATGCTTCAGCTTTTCATTCTCTTCTCTTATCTCGCCGATGATCTGTATTCTTTCAATGAGTTCAGTATTTAATCTTTTTGCCTCTTGACTCATAAGAATAATCTGGTTGGTAATCTCATGGTGATGATCAGTAAGTCTTTGAATCTCTGATTATTTTTCTTGTAGCTTCTCTATAATTTTCCTCATGTCATCAATAGCCAATGTTCTTTCTGATTCAACTTTTCTTGAATCATTCATGACATCAATCATTTTTACCATCTGAGTCTCTTAACTGATTTGCATCATTTTGATTTGCTCTGTCAGATGTAGATTGACTTCTTGTAGACTTGTGATCTCTTCTACTAATGTGTCTGATGCTTTGCTTGTAGCAGATTTAGCTGAGTTGAAGTAATCTGGGATCTCCTCTTCTTGATAATCTTTCTCATTAAGCTTAGTTGCCATGATTTTCTTTCATTAAGCAACTTTCTCATGCTTACTCTTGCCTCTTTATACTGCTCATAGTAAATCTGAATTTGTAACTTCTCATTCTCAATAGTCTTTTCCAGTCTGTACTTTTCCATTGTGTTGATCTTTTCTCTTAAGGCTTTAAGCTTTTCAAGAAAGAGACTCAACTTTGATACCAATTATTGGAATTATTGGAATGATGTACTGAGAGGGGAGGGGTGAATCAGTACCTCTAAAACTTTTTATGTGGTTGGCCCATTAACCTTTTGTGTCATCAGATTTGTATATTCCTATCTATCTATTTATCTTTCTTTATGTATGTGAAATCATAATATAAGTTCTTTGCATGTGTAAGCATTCAAGAAACATACATGAAATTAAATAACACATTACACAAGATATGATATCGTAGAAAACTCCTGTTAGGAAGTAAAAACTGTGGTGGGGATGTCTACCCACAAAACTTCACTATCTGCAGATAAGAAGGGAGCCGGTTAAGGCTTACAATTTTATCACTTCTGATGATCTACCCTATTAGGAGTATTACAGTGGAGACCTGTTAGGATCTACTTCGTTTGAAGCTTTAGCAACACCGTTAGGTGTGCACTCTGTTAAGAGATTTATCAAAGAATTGTTAAGTCCACCTTCTACAAAAGGATTTCTAATGTGATGCACTTGTTAGAATGCAACTACAATATAAATGTTGATCTGATAGTATATGCAATATCTATTTATTGATAATAGATCTTGTAAAGCTTACAATGTATATGTAATCACCTTGAGTGATTTGAATAATACCTTGTCTCTGCTCGTCGATAGCCTTGTCTGTGTTCTTGATAACTGATATAATATGTTTTTGAACTTTGCATGAATTCTCTTATGGTTAGATGCTCTCCATGGCTACAATCATTTATCAACTCATTACTTATTACAAATGATTGAACATCTATTTATACTAGTTTCTTGGTCTATTCCTGATTCACGCTTTTCAAATTAACTCTAGATCCAAGGTTTACAACTTGACCTTGATCTTTAGTTAGTTATGTTTTAGATCCGTTAGGATGCTTTAAAACATTTACAATATGCTTTCTTGAACCTCAAGTAATTTTTTAAAACAAATAAAAACTCTATAAATAGAATTACAATGTTTTATCTGACGTGTTAAGTCAGATCCACTTTTTGTGGGTTCTGTAACTATCGCTTTTGATAGTCGGGCTACTCTGTCAGTCTGTCAATTTTCTTTCATTCTTTGCTCTGTCGGTTTTCTTCTCCGTTGGTGTCCCTTAATTGAACTGTTTGTCTAGTTCCTGCCTTTTCTGCTCTATCGGTGATGTTCTTAAAACTGTACCGTCAGTTATGCCTATATACTTTGTCATCGGTTAAACTCTTTTCAGTGTTCGTCGGGCAATTCTATACTTAGCATTTTCATGATAGACATTGTCATCTCATCAGGTATGTTTGTTGTCTATCAATTATGCCTATACCGATGACCTTTACAATGTTTTTCACTTTAAGTATACTAATGGCAAAACTTAATGTCATCAGTGACCCCATTCTTAATAAGGTTCATGAAAATCTCTCCACCATTTTGGATAATGGCCTTTTCAACCATCTCTAGGTTATATGGGCCACTGAGGAAATCATTCACTTGGGTAGATCTCTCATCTTGATCGACTAATTCATTCTCCTTAGGAGTGTTGGTTATGTCCTCAATGTGTACTTCCTCTCCCTAGAAGAAGAGATGAGCACAAGGATTCTCACCATCGTGATTGGTGTTTAAATGTGTTTGCCTCATGTTTTTAGATTGAGATTGAGTAACTGCCATGCAATGGTAACCTCAAAAGGATGGAGGAAATGTGAAAGATGCAAGATGAAAGGTGAAGGAAGATAGATGATAGATGAAGGATGAACTTTAGAATTGATGATGATCTTAGGAGCAAAGGATTTGGACTTGATTTGATTGTTGATTGGATTTGATTGATTGATTGATTTGGATGAATTGGATTAAATTGATTTGATTGGATTTGGATCAGATTTAAAGGTTTTTGGATGAAAACCTAGGTGAGACAAGACCTTATGATGGTGTAAACACAAGGGGTTGATTCTAGATAATGTCTTCTCCTAATTGGTGATTGACTTGTTATCCCAAGCAAAATAAGACAATATCAATGGATTTTACTGCTTAAGATGGACTAATTTTCTACAAGAAATAATATGTTCACTAGAGATGCATGTCTGAAACACGCTTGATTAAGATTTTTAAACCTAATGATGAGGAAGGAATGAAAGATTAGATTAGATTTTATTAAGTCTAAGATTTATTGATTTTACTCCAAAAAGGGAATGCTGATGTTTTTTATGATGAGGAAGTGGTGAATTGATTTGAAACTAAGGTTTATCTAATCGTATTGCTCAAAATGGATGAAGGCATGATTCGTATGATTCTTGGAAATGACTCGGGAAATTTTTCAATTGTAGATTATAGCGTCAAATTTCTCAAAGTCTTTGATCTCTTGCTAAATAGATTTGTTGATATCTTGATATTCTTTGGCCTTTCTATCAGCTTCTTTCTTTTCTCTATAAACACGAGGAACCAAAAGCTTAACTTTCTTATGTTTTCCTAAGTCGGTCATATCCCATGGAGAGAAATATAAATTTTGTCTGGTCAAATGAATGTTTCATGACGAATGATTTTAGGATCTTTAGAAGAATCAAGTTTAAAATGTTTTGCAAGACGTGACAGCTCACTATCTTTCAATGGAGACGACCGTTCTTAAATGCAAACAGAAAACTATGAAGATGACCATTCCAAGTCAGAGATGACTATTCTCAGGCGTAGACGCCAATGCAAGGTCGGAGATGACAGTTCATGTTCAGAGCATTTTATGATGAAATTTTGATCAGTTTGACTTCCAATCTAGTTTTTTAGTCAGTTTGTTCAATGGCGAGAATGGATTTCAGTCACCCAAACTAGAAAAATAATAGTCATATGTCTTGAAAATAATCCAACAAGGCACAAAGCAGCCTTGAGGGATACAAGAAATTGTGAAAAATTTAATTGATAGAGCGTTTGTGTTTGTTTAAGTTATCCATGTTTTTTTAAATACTCAAGCACAACCTACCTATGGAATTTGGCTTAGTTTGAAAATATTTTCCTACAAATTTAGGCACACACACAAGAGCTAATCATAATATGGTCATCACCAAGCATGCAATGACTCCAGTCACGATATCATATTATCCGACTCCAAACACTCAAGGTGGCACGAATGTGCGAGTGATTTTGGGGAGGTTAATATCCTCCTTGCACAAACATTATCAAACTTTTAGGGGTGAAATGGGTAGGATTCTACTTTAACATTTATTAGTTAGGGTCTCCATTCGAATATGTCCTAGGTGTATGCGCAAGCATGATTGAGGCATATAGCCCCACAAAGCACCTTGGCACAAGCAGTCATGTAAATGATATTGAGACCTCACGACCCTAATTTGTGCTAGGTGTGAACCGAGTATAAGCTCAAACAATATCCAACTTTTGAGGCTTTAACCCCAAGAAGTAATTTTTTTAACGTGATTTAGAGTGGTGGGCTTACACCTCGTTCTCATGTGGGTCATTCCTGAGAGATTTTTCCCTCAACAGGCAGGCCCAACTAAAGGATCAAATAAAGAGTATAGATTGGCGATGAGAGGGTTCTAGATTTCTAATTTTTCCATAAGGGGAAAAGAGCATACTCTCCTATCCAATGTCATTTTCTCCCAAACACACCAAATAAGTTGTTTTTTTCCAAGGTTACTTTCTAAGTGAAATGCCAAACGAGTCTAGGTTTCTGATTGTCTAATAAAAGACAAGAGAATACTCCCCTATCACTTAATAAGATACTGCAAGTGAACCCTATTTAAAATGCCTAAGAAAAACATTAAATAAGACACAACATTTGTTCGTATCTCCTAGGCAACCTACAAGAACAATATGTGAGTATTTTTTGTGTTTGTCTTCTTCTTAACGTCCTCCAGCACAAAATGTTAGTAGTTTCAAAAATTTAATCTTTAGAATCGAGGTGCTGCAAAACTCAGAGGATATCTGTAACCCAAAAACCTGTTGAAAAGTGAAAAAGAACTGATACAGAGAGCATACGATAGTTTAAAGATATGCGTAGATGAAAATCTATGCAGATGACACTCTGCAAGCATAGACAAAAATTTGTAATCGCAGATGACTGTTAAAGAAAATGCACAGATGATAATTTATGTAAAAAGCTAAAATATTATACCTAACAGTACGATTTTTGAGGAGCGTAGACGATAGAGTATTAGCACAGACGATAGTTTGCAAAGATGATGGTCAACCTACGTAGACGACCAAATAGAAAATAGAGTTAGCTAACTGTGGTTAAATAGTGATATTTTTTTAAAAAAAATTGGCAGCATTTAACTCTATAAAAGTGATGTTCTGTCAGAAACTCAAGAGTTAAAAAACCAAAATATGCTAGAAATCAGTTTTAAAACTACTTAAAACCAAAGGTTAGTCAACGCAAGCGGAGATGATAGTCTCCTGGTAGAAACGACAATCTGCGCAGATGACTATTCCAGGATAGAGATGACTCTACATGACATTTTCCAGAATGTTGCAGAAAGTTTGAAAAAATGTTTCAATTTTAAGGATGTGGGTCCACTGGGCATGCCAAAATGTATATGTTGGAAACCTACCTGTTGGGATCATGGTTAGACATGCAAACGTTAGGCAAATAAAATTATTTTATTTTACATTAACATATTGAAAGCATTAATCAAAACAAAAGCTTCCACCATAACTTCTGATGAGCCAAACAAGGGCACCTAATCCTTGTTGATTTACTCTTAAAGAGGTTTATGGGTGTGCTCTCCAAACACAATGCAATATCCCACTATGATGAAAAATGATGAAAAAGGATTCAAACTAAGTGCAATACTAAATGAAAATGGATGAGGAAGAGCTCAATAACAAGTATGATGAACTTGTCTCAAGCCTTCAATGAAGTAATGGATATGAAAGTAGATGAGAAGTAAATGATCTAAGATTAAATGAAAACTACAACTATGAATAAGATTCAACTACCAAACAAGTTAGACTCCGGGATGGCCCCTCTAATAGGGACCCGATAGATTCTCCAAACATCGAGGAGTGTGATGGTAGCCTCCCTTGTCAGGAGGTGAAAGTTGGAGGTGTCATTGTACCATATCTCCATCAACTTCGTCATCATGCCATTATGTGCATGCATTCGAGGCTACTCGTGCACATGGTGTATTTTGTAGAGGGTGACTATGCCCCACTCCTCTATTGTGATTCTCTCCTGCACCTCCACGGTCACAGGCCAATGCTCTCTAGATCTGAGAGGTGACAATTGTGCTTGCATCCATTCGTGCAACCATGTTAGTTAGCCTTAGTCCTTTTCTATCCTTCCCAAAGACTGATCTTGATTAGGGCATCATATCCCCAGTCTAACATACGTCTACCCTGAACCCCCTAGGATGTGTCTTGTGGCGCTAACTAGTCCTCTTTTTCTTCATTGGCGAAGACATTGATTCTTTGTTGGAGACGCAGATATACGCAAATATTGATTTGTGTAAACGCCAATCTAGTTTGTGGTCTCCTCGCCCCCCAATCCTCTTTTGCATCTACGAAGACACTGATCAGTAAATCAAAGTCTTTGCTCCCCCCATCTACGAAGACATTGATCAGTCGATCAACATCTGCACAAACGCTGATCGGTTGACCAGTGTCTTCGCCCTAACCGTGTTTGTACCCTGTAATGGTCGTACAACCCTATCATAAATGCAAAATTGAAATGTGAAATCAAAGTACAAAGAAGGGTATTTGATACTCCCAAGTGGGTCCCAGTCCATCAACCTCTAATAGACCCGTACGCACTCTCCCAGTTGTCCTCTCTCTCGCTTTGTTTCCATCTCTCTCCCAGTGCTCTAGGTTTTTGAATTAAGAGCATTGAAAGTGACCTCTCGTATGGATCTTTGGTCCTACTTATAGCCCCTCTATGAGCCTATTTTTTCATCCCAATCCTCATTTCTTGTCCCGTTTCCTCCCACTACTCTAATGGTCATGAAAATTCATCCCTTCCTCCCCTTTCTTTGTTCTTTTCTCCTCCTTCTATGTTTTCAAAAAAATTCCACAAAAAATTATTTTTGCATTATTTTCTCAAGGGGGCACAATTTATCACCGTTGTTGCTTCAGCACGACTGCCCGGACTCATTTTTCTCTTTGGGGCATCTTATTTTCTTTTCTTTGATGCAATGTCATTTTCAATGTCGCATCAAAGAGGGGAAAAATGTAGATGTCTAAAAATGTTCCTTAACACTCTACATTAAATACATTTATATTAATTAATGTTCCTCTTGACACTATAGTTGATTTTAATTAATTGATCGTATTTTTTTATATGCTTCTACCCATTTAATTAAATTTATTTAATTAAATCAGGTTCATTACCTTAAGTATTTAAATTTTATTTAACATATCCCTCTAATGTATTAAATTTGATTTAATACATTATCCTCCATAAAATCCCCTTTAAGTAAATTTTGATTTATTTATTCCCCTCTATATTCTTAAATTCTTCTAAACTTTGATTTGACTAATTTAATTATTAATCTAATCTAAATCCTAACCTAAATCCTAGTCTACACACATCACCTCACCCACTAAGCCTACATTTTTAGACTAATTCATGATTAGGCCCTTAAAAAGGTGATTCCTAACCTATTAGTGCCTAATGAGTTTCTCACACATGTGTTAACAACTCTTCCCCAGGAATCCAACGAACTTCCTTAAATTGTCCAACTATAACCTTACAAGGTTGTCTCCTATTCTTTCCCCCAAATTTTCTCACACATGTGTGAACAACCTTGAGCCTCTCAATCCTTAAATGTCCATCTTGTCCCAAGTTGCTCACACATGTGTGAGAAAATTTGAATTTTGCATGGCCACCCCTTTGTCCATGTTTCTCCTATGTGTCTCCTATGTGGATTCCACATAGGTGCCACCTCATCCAAGCCCTCTCATCTCTCCCAAAAATATATAAATAGGAGCCTTGCCTCTTGCATTTGATCCATAATTTTGCATTGTAGAGTTATTATGTTAGTTTATTTTCAAGCATACTAGAGCATCTTAGCATATACATGTTTGTTTTCTTTTAAATCTTGGATATCATAGTATGTTAGCATAATCTTTCATTGAACCATCTTGAATCCATGTTAGTATAACTCACATTTTGCATCTTATATATCATATTACTATCATCATATCATTGTTTCATCTTCATTTGGTTGAATGCTTGTTGCTAGTTCTTCATACTAGTTTGCAAGCTATTTGATCTCCATTAGTTTTCATTGTAGCTTCATCCACCTTAAAGCTTTGCATCATTAGGGATTGTATATTGTGTTTGGAGAGCACACCCATAAATCTCCTTAATGAACAAATAAAATGGAACATGGGTGCTTCCATTTTAGTTCAACCAGAGGTTGTGTGAGTTTCTTAGTTGTAGTAAGATTGAATGCATATTTTTTTATTAACATTTACATTGTTTATGCTTGAATACGCAGGTTGAAGAAAACACACATACACACTCTTGTGGACAACCCTTCATGGGTGCATTTTGACAAGAATATGTTTGAAAAATTGGGATTCAAGGACCAAGTGTTTGCCTTTTATACTACGGTAGTGGTAAATCAATGGATCACATCCTTTTAAATTGTCCCTTTGTGACGCAAGGAGGGTGAGGAGAATAGGGGCCCAAGGTGCTCCCATCTATCCAAACCAACTTGCAGAACAACACAAGAAGGGAGAGAATAAATAACTGATACTTTATTTTAATTCATCAAACTCATTACATGTCGGGTTGTAAGGCCTTCCCAGTTTTGTTATAGAATAATCTTGATACATGCGAGGTCACAGGCCTACGATCTGAATCTGCTAACTCTTAACCTTCTATCCCACAACTCATACCTAATCTAAGAAAAAAAACCAAATATATACAAGAGTCCACCAAAGAGGTTGACACTCAAACCCTAAAGATGCAACATAGGAAATAATAAAGACCTAGATTTAGGTCCACACACATCCAAATGAGCAACCCCACATTCATTACACTATAGAAATTAAATGCAAAAGTCATCCAGAAGATCCAACTTCAAAATAAAAAAACTCGGTAAGAAGATAATTGAGCAACGGAAACAACTCGGTGAAAGAAACCACAGAGCAACCAACATTCACCGAGATCCGTCAGTAAAGTAAGATAGAATAAGTAACCGAGAAACATCAATTACTGACCACTTTACTGAGCAGCCTCCAAACAAGCTAAAGAACAAAACAAACATATTTTTGGTTGATTGGGATTGCCATAGAACCCAAGATGCTCCTGCATCAGACACCTGGGGTTAAAAGAAATGATTCACTGAATAATGTGTCATGTCCAACCTGAAATGAATCCAACATAGATTGAGAAATCCACGATGAGTCCTCAATTGGTCTATTCTTCCATTTTATCAGATACTCCATGTACTCCTTTCCTCTTGTTCTTTTTCCAGCTCTCTGTTTCAAAATCTACTCAACTTCCTCTGTCTGTTTCTTAGGATAATCACTCGATACTGTCACTTCTTCATTAGGTTCCTGATACTCATACAAATATGAAATATTTAATATAGTTGATATATCCATGTCATCGGGTAATTCTACTTCATAAGCATTTCCACTGTCAAATCTTCTCAATATTTTATAAGGACCAAATTTCTTCATGTTCAATTTTCCATAAGTTCCAATAGGAAATCTGCCTTTCTTAAAATGAACCATTATTGCATCACCAACTTCAAAGTTTTATGTCTCCTTGATTTATCTACACTATCCTTATATTTTATATTACTTTGCTCCAACTTATGTTTTACATCCTCATACAATGTCTTCGTAAGCTCAACAAACTTTTCTGCTTCAACACTTCTTTTCTCTTCTCCAACAATGTCTCTCAAATATAATATACCTCTTGGTTGTGTGCCATGAATAATCCCAAAAGGTGTCTTTCTAGTGCTTCTATTTACTAAACTATTGTACGAAAACTCTACTTGTACTAACATTAAATCCTAATTACTCGGTGTGTCTCCAACTAAACATCTTAACAAGTTACCCAAACTTTGGTTTACACCCTATGTTTGTCCATCAGTCTGTGGATGAAATGTAGAACTATACTTAAACTAGGTATCCAACTTCTTCCAAAGTGTTTTCCAAAAATACCTAACTTACTATGTCGGTTAGAGATGATACTCCTCGGTAATCCATGAAATCTGACAATCTCCTTAAAGAAAAGGTTTTCTATATGTACTGCATCTGATGTTTTCTTACATGGTATGAAATGTGTCATCTTATAAAATCTATCCACTACAACAAATATGAAATCATTACCTCTTGCTATCCTCGATAAGCCAAGAACAAAATCCATGTTGATATCACTCCAAAGTTTCTCAGGAATAGTAATCAGTGTGTACAATCCAGTATTATGACTTACTCCTTTGCAATTTGACAAACTCCACAAATTTTCACAAATTTTTTAACATCCTTATATAACTGAGGCCAAAAATACCTTTCCTTAAGAAAAATCAATGTTTTATCTGATAAACATAAATTTTTGCCATTAGTATTCAATGAGAAAACAAGTTGTATTAACTATCAGTTACACTACACTGAAAGTCAGGTTTCAGTTCAAATCGAAAATGCTAAGCAAGGAGGAAACCGGTGACACGGTTTTGCAGTGTTAACTGAAAGTGCAAACCAAAGATGGTAAAGTGGAACCTGATAGGAGGAAACTGACAGAGGAACCCAATGAGAAAACACAGTGCAAACTGATAGAACAAAAATAGTGCAACCCAAAAGATAGTCAAACTGATTTCAGAGCAAACCAAGCATCAGACACTGAAAGTCAATTACATCCTGAAAAAAGTGGATCTGACTTCCACGTCAGATAAAACACTCATATTCTATTTATAGAGTTTTGTTTTGTTTTTAAAACCATTACTTAAGGGACAAGCAACATTATTGTAATTGTTTTAATCAGTCTAACTGATTGAAAACATGCAAACTAGGAGGTCAAGGTCAAGTTGTAAACCTGTGATCATAGAGTTAGTTTTGTTATTCGTGAAACTTAATTAGGTCAATCTATCTTATAAATAGATGTTGTAGTCATTCTATATTATAGATGAGAGGATGAATGTAGCCAATGAGCACATCTATGGATCAGACTGAGAGTTTCAAGAAGCAGAAGAACAAAAGATGAATATGGTTATCGAGAACCAAGAATAGAGGCTACCGAGCAACAGAGGTATTAATCAATCACAATAAGTGATACATATATACATGTGAATTGTAATGGATTTGTAATCAACAATAGTTAGATCGCATACACTCGGGTCAATAAGTATTTTTGTCTGCATTCTAACAAGTGTAGAAAATAGAAGAAATCCTTTCAAGGAAGGTAGATTTAACAATCCTAATGTAAATCTCTTAACCGAGTGAACACTAAATAGTGTTGTTAAAGCTCTTAACATAGTAGATCTTAACTGGTCTCCACATAATACTTCTAATAGGGTAGATCATCAGAAGTGATCAAATTGTAAGCCTTAACCGGCCCCTTCCAATCTGCAGATAGTGAAGATTTTGTGGGTGCCATCCCCACCGCAATTTTTACCTTCTAACAGGGGTTTTCTACGATATCATATCATGTGTTATGAGTCAATTACTTTCATGAATGTCTAAATGTTTGATTAAGTTAAAGAATTGATATGTCTTACACAAAGATAGTATAGAATAGATGGTTGGATAAACAATTGATTACATAAAGGTTAAAGGATAAAAGAGATAAAAGTTGTAGAGGTACTGATTCACCCCTCCCCTCTTTGTACACACTTCCCACTATTTCCAAAAATTGGTATCAGAGCTAGAACTCTTATTTGGAAAGCTTAAAGACTTAAGAGAAAAGATCATTCAATGGAGAAGTACATACTTGACAAAAGTATAGAGAATCAGAAGCTAGAAATTCAGATCTTCTATGAGCAGTATAAAGAAGCAAGAATCAAGATGAGGCAGTTGTTAGATGAAAGAAATATTATGGCATCTAATTGTAATGAGATAAATTACCAAGAAGAAGAGATACCAGATCTATTTGAGTCTTCATGATCTACTACAAGCAAAGCATCAGATACATCAAAAGAAAGCATCACAAGCTTAAATGAAATCAATCAACATCTGGCTGGACAAGTGAAATCTCTATAAATTGGTCAAGAGACATAGATGATAAGAATGATTGATGTCATGAACAATGCTAGACAAGTTGAGCAAGAGAGAACACTAGCTATTGATGATAGAAGGAAGATTACTGAAAATCTACAAGAGAAAGAGTCTGAAATATAAAGACTTACAAAACATCATCATGAGATTACAAATCAGATTATTCTTATGAGTCAAGAGGCAAACAAAATAAATGTTGAACTCATTGAAAGAATAGAAGCTATCGGTGGGCTAAGGGAAGAAAATGAAAAGCTAAAACAAGAACTCATAATTCCACAGCAACATAATGAGATAATCAAAAGAGATGAAGAAAGCAATAAAAGAATGGATGATTTTCTTGATGGACAAAGGAGATCCAACAACAACACCAGACTAGGCTATACTGAGAATGGAGAACCACCTAATCAAGCTGATCCAAAGAATGTCTATGAAAATTTGAGACAAAGAAAGCTGACATGTAATCACTGTAGAAATCAAGGCCATACATCAAATGTATGCAAGAGAAAGATAAAAGGTATTCCTAAATCTACATCTTCATTCATAGGAATTTTTTATAAATGTAACAAGAAAGGACATAAAGCATATGAATGTAAGTTTGAGATCAAACAACCAAAGAAGGAAACCTACATGGACAAATACTGTCCTACTTGCAAAATGCATGGGCACGCCACTCTTGAATGCTGGAAGAAGAAAAAACAAGCATGGAAGCCTAAAGGTCAAGAATCTGCCTATCAATCGAATAGAGTCGGTAACCAGTATGTATGGGATTACAACACTTGGGAAAATTGTATAGCATGTGGAATATTTGGTCACATTGGTGCAAATTGTATGAGACAATAGACAAGAAAGCCTAGAGGATGGACTAACCCCAGAATGGCATGTTTACACTCTCATAAAGTCGGTCATCTCAAGAGAGACTGCAGAGACCGAATGACACAGACCAGCACCTTTGCCAATAGAAATACCATTGAAGACACCAAGAAGATGAGAAAAAAAATGTGGAGGAAAGCTACAAACAATGATGAAGCTGTACCGAGCAATGCAATTGGTGACACCCTATCCAATGGATCTGGTGACATCACCACCCCCACCTAAGCAGAACAAGTAAGTATGGAACTGCATTACACCAAGTAATATTTTTCATCAGTTCCAATCATACATAGTTGAATGCCAAATTAGCATGATTATAGATGCACTGTGATATTACTTGTTAAACTCTATGAAAACTATTTCATCGGCTAATACATACTGAAATACATCAGTATACATTCAAAGTTGAATTTTCTGCACTTATCAAGAATTATCGGTTAACATGTAAAAGCTAAAGTTGCTAGTGTAAACCGAGATTTGTCAATAATCAAGCGAGTTGATAAGTTGTCTTCGTCATACACCGAAACTCGTTGGTAAAAGTAACAAGTTAGACAACTACCCTGAAGCATCGCGTTGTCACCGAAAGGGAAGTTAGTGTCTCAACTTATGACTCTGTCTTCACAAAACGAGGAGTAGTTGAGCATTAATGACTCGACCTAGGGAAAAGTCTATAAATAGATGATGGAAGGGTTTCATTTCTCACCAGCGATTTGAGCGAAGCCAAACCAGAGATAGAAGTGACAACATTGCAAAGCGACTCCAACCTGATTCAAAGCACTCCAAATAGATTAGTTACAACTACAGAGGTTAAAGTAAGTACCAGGCATAATCGAGAACTCTGTTTAATATTTACGGAAAGCCCTAATTTCAGAAATAATGGCCACGACATCAAGAACCACTAACCTAAAGAGTATCAAGAAGGATAAGGTCAAACTTGTCATGAACTCTACCTGTATAGAACCACATTATAACATATTCCTAGAGGTTGCATCACAACCTGACAATGCTAGAGCATTCTCATGAATACCAGCTAGGGTTTTGCTTGTCGAAGATGTGAGAGCATACATACACTACAAAATTGCAGAAATTGGTGACCTGGAGGTTGAACAAGATTTTGAAAAGATATGCAAAGATGATGGCACTATTAAAGATGAGAAAAAACACATCAAACTAAAAGGGATCACAAATGACCTATGGTTCCCCAAAGAGTTTAAGACTGAGTGGATTCGGTTAGTATTGAGAAGGATCCACAACTATAAGTTATGGTTGGATGAGCCTAAACCGATAACACAAGATGTTATTCATGCAATCATCGGTTATCCAATAGCCGATAAGGTAAAGGCATTGAAGCACCCGCCTAAGGCTGACATTGAGAAGAATACATGAGCTAAGTGTGATGGAAAGGACTTAAGGTATCCACTATCATAGATGATGAACTGAAATTTGGAGCATGTGTCTTAGGATACAAGTTCTTTCAGGAAAGCAGGATAAAAAACATTGCATCCAGAGTAGTGGATACAACCTACAAGATTGTCAAAAAGGGAACTCAATTGGATCTATCAGAACTTCTACTCAAGCAGCTAGAAGAGAACTTAAAGACAATCAGAAATGCAAAATCAAATTCATGTAAGTTTGGTTCACTTATCATGTGCATATTCTTCTACTTCCAATAATCTTTTCCATCAATAGGAAATGTGAAATGGGATACAACAAGACCAGTCACCATACATATTAGTAAGTTTATAAAATCACTAGGAGATAATTTTGAGTCAGTAAAGATTAATACTTTGTTGGATTCAAGGAGAGAATGCAGAAAAGAGTAAGGATCCTTGAGTAATTGATTAAGAAATTCAAAACTGATATATGTTTCATGGTAGACACATACTTCACATACATCAATCCTGTTGTACAAAGAACAACATGGCTACAACCACTTGACTATGAAGTGAACATAGATCAAGCATCCAATGCAATTGATGCATTAATAAATGAGCCATTAGATAAAACACAACCCAAGTTTGGCACTTATGAAGAAGCCAAAGAAAGAATCAAAACTGGCTTACTTGTAAAGAAGATAGACAGGAAGAAGGATAAAATGGTCAAAAAATTGAAGAAAAGGTTGTCGGTTAGAGAAGAAGAAACCAAACAGAAAGAAGAGATCGAGGGACAGTCACCTGTTAGTGAAGCTAAGAAGGAAAGTGACTCTAAGTCTATAGAGTTAGATACACCATTACCTTCACCAGCTAAGAAGCCTAGAACTACAACTGCTACAAGGACAAAAAGTCAAACAACTAAGGACACAAGTCCTTCACCATTGAAGAAAGGTCAAGTAAGGACCTATAAGAGGAAAACGAAAACATAGAAAAGAGGGCCAACAAAAAGAAGAAAGCTCATTAGAACTATGGATGACATTGAGGACACTGAATAGGATGAAGTTGTTCAAAAGGAAAAGAATAAGATACCTGAAATAGTTGATGAAGTGTGTGCCTCAATTATCAAATCAGGTATGATAAATAGTAAGAAGGTCAAGAAATGGTTAACATTGGATCCCTTGGATCAAAATAAGATTGAGGAGGCAATCATCAAGATGATGTGCATATTCAAATACCTCCTAATACAATTGGCAGACAATATGCCCAAAGAACTTCAAGATAGGATATCGACAAGATGGATATTTGCCTTCCACTTTGAGAAAGAAATAAGGGAAAGAGCCCTAGTATCAGTCATGCTTCCCAAATAAAAAATGGAGGAGATCAAAGAAATGATGAAGATTCATTCCAAAAGGTTCTCACCGAAGTTGAGAGCCTACCAAGTGCTTAAAGGACATCTACTGGACCTAGACAGAAAGAGTGAAGTCAAATGGAGAAAAATACTTGATATTCCTGAAAAAGATACAAGTCCCAAGCCACAAAGAGCTCTTACTGAGAATCAAGAGACCAAGGATGATCAAGCTACTTAGAGCACCGAACCAATTACCATCACTAATGTAGAATTGGACAAAGAGGAAATGAACACTACATGCAACAAGAATATGGATGTTGCAAGTGAGACATGGACATATACTACTATGGACAACACTTTGGACAATACAATTATTGACATCACCGATGATCCTGTAGATGAAATTCAGAAAGATGAAGATGTCACTGTTGCCAAGGACCAGACCAACGAACATGACAATACAATTGATGCTGCAAAGGTACACATACTAGGCCAAATGCCACTATTAATTCCTGCAATCAATATAATCTCACAAAAGGAGAAGACCCCCGAGCCTGATGCAAGCATACCCGAGGACAAGGGTAATGAAGATAAAAAAGACACAACTGATGAAAAGAAGGACACAACCGATGAACAAAATGTCATCGATGGAGAAAAGAAAGATGGAGATACCACCAAGCAAGATGCACAAATAAAAGATGCTAAAGAAGTGCAAAAAGAGAAGGATGAGAAAGCAAAGATAGTTGATACCACACCGAAGGACACTAAAGGAGAAGCTATAGACACACCAAAGGTTGACAAGGAGACATCCTCAGACAACCGACAGACAAATACCGAGCAACAAGAGAAAGTTACAACTCCTCAAAAGTCATCTAGTAGCACATCAGACCAAGCCAAAAAGCTAGCTATGGTTCTGCATACAAGTGGAACACAAAAGAAGAAGAAGAAAAAGAAGAAGAACAAGTTGGAAGTCACATTAGATGAGATTATTAAAATACTGAAATGTGACCCAACAACATTAGACTTTGAATCTCTCCAAGAGTATGGAGAAATATGCCAAAGAAAATCTTTGCAAGAAAAGCTTAAGAAGAAGCACAGAGATTCATTGGTTCTGGAGAACACAAGGGACATCTTGAGTCAGATTGTACTTGAAATATATGTTGATCATAATGCCCCCATTCTAGATCAACTTGTCCTCCTCACCGAAGCAATCACAACGCAAAATGTTGATGCAAAAAAGGCAATTGAGGAGTGAGCAGAGCATAAATTTCAATATAAATTGACAGAAAAGATCATCCAAGAAGTGGCATAGAACAAGGTAAAGCTTTTAGAATTATCATATCAATTAGATCTAATCATAACTGAAGTTGTTTCCTTGATACAAAAATTATGCACTTTAGAGAAGTTTACTAAAGATAACAATGAAAAGATTGCAAAGATTGAATATGATCTAGCTGCAAGTATACAAAGTCTAACCACTGATGGAAATGTAATAAAATTACATTACGAGAAGATCATAGAAATCAAACGGTTAAGAAAGGAACTTTGGGAAGCAGAGTCACAATTCAGAGAGGAGGTTACCAAAATTCAGTCCATACTGTTACCGAACCTCACACTTCTGCAGACTCGCCTAAGTTCAGCAAGGCAACTTATTGCCACCCCTGAGATGTCTGTAGATGACAACATCTATGACATGGATGCACGGATTACACTAGAGCACATGGATCTTGAACATCTGAAGGAGAAATGGGAGAAGATGATGGAGGAAATGAAATCCTCACAATCTCATATTTTTGATAAGCTATAGGTATACACCTTTGCCCATACTATCAATTAAGGGGGAAAAGTAAATTGATATGTACACAGATCAATAAAAGGGGAAAAGGAAATACTATGTATAGAGACAAAGCATATAGTGAAAAGGAGGAAATAGTATAAAAAGATAGGTGAATAATGTACATACATATACTATACTATACTATACCGACATATGCATAGGGGGAGTCATGAAATGACTAAGGTATATACAAGGTGTTCATACTATAAATTTTGATAGTATTCTGCACATATCTATTTTTGATACTAATGTCAAAGGGAGAGATTGATAAAAATAAAGTTTTTCCATTAGTATGCAATGATAAAACAAGTTGTATAAACTATCGGTTACACTACATCGAAAGTCAGGTTTTCAGTTCAAACCGAAAATACTAAGCAAGGAGGAAACCGAAGACACAGTTTTGTAGTGTTAACCGAAAGTGCAAACCAAAGATAGTAAAGTGGAACCCAACAGAGGAACCTGATGAGCAAACACAGTGCGAATCGACAGAACAAAAATAGTGCAACCCGAAAGACAGTCAAACTGATTTCAGAGCAAACCAAGCATCAGACACCGAAAGTCAGTTACATCCTAGAAAAAGTGGATCTGACTTCCACGTCAGATAAAACACTCATATTCTATTTATAGAGTTTTGTTTTGTTTTTAAAACCATTACTTAAGGGACAAGCAACATTATTGTAATTGTTTTAGGCCCCGTTTGTTTGCAGGAATTGGAATTGAGTCAAAACCTTATTATCACAAAACCAGGTTTTGAAATCCTGGTTTTGCATCTTCGGGTTATAATTTCAACCGTTTGGTTGACCTGGAAGATGGATTAGTCAATCCATCTTCTGCGTTTGGTTGCCAATTTCGAAATTGGAATTGGAATTGACAAATTCCAACTTCCGCGTTTGGTTCTACATTTCGAATTGGAATTGGAATTCGATAGAGACTTTATAATTTTTTATTATTATTGAATAATGTTTAATTTATATTGTGATTGATTTTGTCCATTTTTTTATTCTTTTTTATTTTTTATTTTTTATTATTATTGAATAATGTTTAATTTATATTGTGATTTATTTTGTCCATTTTTTATTTTTATTTTAATTTTTATTTTTTTTAATTGCGCTTCTGATCATACATGTGCTTCTATATTCGCAGATAAAACATGGAAAGGATAGCTCACTCAATTCCAATTTTTTCATGCTTATGCTCATAAAAATATATG
>MU225356.1:244280-259121 GCA_018584345.1 Thuja plicata
AGATCAAGGATTCAAGATTTCAAGCCTTTGAAGGGATTAGGTGCAAACATTCAAGATTCATCATTCAAATCCTAGATCTAGCCATCATGGTGGTGTGATCTTCCTTCAAGATCCTTGGTGCCTCTTTAAGACTTTTTCATCATCTCTTCAAAGTGGATTTCAAACATACAATCATGGAGGTTTATGGTTCATATTGAGTTCATTCTTTTATACTTACATACTTGCATACATTCGAATTTCAATTACATATCTATCGAATATCATAGCTTCATTACTAGATTCAATTCTACTACATGTTAGCATTCTGTACTTTATTGATTTCAAGGTTAATTCCTAAATCGGGGTTTGACTAAGGCAAACCCCTCCCCCATAACAAAATAATCTCCTTTTTCTTGTAGGTACAGGCATAGAACATAGGATTTGAGCCCAAATCTGGATACCCTTTTCGGCAAACTTTTGGGATCCGCGAACAAAGTCACTTTCAGATCTGTGCAGGTCAGGGTTGACATTATTGGGTCAGGGTTGACATTTGTGGGTCAAGGTCGACCTTTTTCATAAGATGACATCGGAATGGAAAATGATTTCTGGGTTTTGTTCGTCTCTGCGTTCCGGTTCCGTATCAACTATCAGTTTTTCTAGAAATAGTCTATAGGCCTCAGAAAATAGGATTCTTTAATCTGCAATATTTCAAGGTTAATGCATTTCTTAGATCTTTTCAATTATAGTCATATATCATTTCTATACATATAATTAACAGAATTTAAGGTATTTCCTTTAACATTCTCCTTTCCAAATAGTTGATTCATTTGTGTATTAACTCTTCTCTTGGGTTGATCAACTTGGATCTCCCATTTGTGCATTTGAGGATAAAAGGAACATCTTATCTTCTTCTTAATCACAATTGCAACACTTAATCAACTCAATTCCATTAAGGTTAATACAATCTAGGTAATTCAAAGAACAATTTACATCCCCCATTTTCAAGTCTTACATTTTAATAATCTATCAAAACATTCTTTCTTAACACATTATACATTTTTAATAAACATATCTCTATTTCAATCCCCTTTACATTTTGGTGAGATAACCCCCACGATTTCTTATCTTTACACTTACACAAAGATAGTATAGAACAAATGGTTGGATAAACAATTGATTACATAAAGGTTAAAGGATAAAAGAGATAAAAGTTTTAGAGGTACTGATTCACCCCTCCCCTCTCAATACACACTTCCCATTATTTCCAACATTATTAATACCAAAATGTCCAGCCAAATCACTACTATGTTTTTCCTTTATCAAATTAGTTCTCATTGATCCTCTCGGTATGCACAACTAAATACCTTTGAACAATATATCTTCCTGAATGAAATAGTCTTCATACTTACTTGGTTGATTTGGAATAGGTGCTCTGCACACTCTCCACTGCTCAAAAAAATTAGGATCATTTTCATACAAATGCTTCATGTCATCAAAACCAAGAACTTCAATTCTCATTTCAGCCAACAAAGATCTTCTTCTACTCAATGCATCAGCAATACTCAATGCATCAGCAACTCGGTTAGAATCTCCACTCTTATGCTTTATCACAAATGTGAAACTCTACAAATACTCTACCCATTTCATATGTCTCTAATTCAACTTATTCTGACTACCCAAATATTGTAAAGCCTTATGATCAGTATACAATACAAATTCACTCGATATCAAATAATGTCTCCATTTCTTCAGAGCTTGAACAATAGCATAGAATTCTTGATCATTGACATAATATTTCCTTTTAGAATCATTCAAATTTTTACTAAAGAAAGCAACATGTTTATCTTCTTGGGTCGACACATCTCCTATTGTACTTCCACTTGCATCACATTCCACTTGAAATACCTTATTGAAATCAGGTAAGGCTAACATAGGTAATTCAACAACCTTCTACTTCAAAGTCTCAAAAATATTATCATCTCCATGTGTCCATGTGTCCATTTGAATTCTCTTTTATCTCCTCTCATTGTCTCAGTCATAGCATCACAAATAGAACTAAATTTTTTGATAAACTTCTTGTAAAAACTTGCCAATCCATGAAATGATCTTACCTCACTGACATTCTTAGGTGTAGGCCAACTAAGTATAGCTTCAACCTTCTTAGGATCCATCTTCAATCCATCAGCTGGAATCACAAAACCTAAATCCACAAGTTATTCTCTCATGAAGGAACACTTTTTCAAATTTATCAGCAACTTTTCCTCTTTCAATCTCTGCAATACTTGTCTTAGATGCATCAAATGTTCTTCTCTAGTCTTACTGAATATAATAATATCATCCAAGTATAAAATCACACATTTATTCAATAATTTCTTCAAAACCTCATTAATTAACCTCATAAATGTACTCGGTGCATTAGTTAAACCAAAGGGCATCACCAGCCACTCATACAAACCTTCTTTTGTCTTGAAAGAAGTCTTCCAATCATCACCTTCTCTGATTTTGATCAAATGATATCCACTCTTCAAATAAATTTTGGCAAAATATCTTTCTCCACTCAAACAATCCATTATATCATCCATACTTGGTATAGGAAACCTATATTTAACTGTGATCTTATTGATTGCTCTTGAATCAGTGCACATTCGCCATTCTCCATTCTTCTTAGGTGCCAATACAACTAGTAATGCACATGGACTCAAACTTTCTCTGATCAAACCCTTGTTCAACAACTCATGAACTTGTCGGTTAAGCTCTTCATTCTCAATCGATGTCAACTGATGTGGTTCCTTATTTGGTAAACTAGCTCCAAGAATTGGATCCATACAATCAATAATATCTCTTATTGGTGGAAAACCATTAGGTACATGATCTAAAATGATCTCCTTGTACTCGGTAAGAAATTTGTAAACCTCTGCCAAAATTTCATCTTTTGTATTCTTACTCAGTTTGTTAGGAATCAAAGCATAACAAATATCATATCTTTTAAAATCCTTAACAAACTATCTACCTTCCATCAAACAAACTTTCATAGATGTACATATCTCACCAATAGATTCTTCAACCAAAGGTAACAAAATTTGTTTCTTACCATCAACCCAAATATTATATCTATTCAATCTTCCATCATGTATAGAATGTCTATCATATTGCCAAGGTCTACCCAACAAAATATGACAACAATCCATTGGCATAATATCACACAACACCTTATCATAATACTTTCCAATTTTCATATTCAAAAAACATTGTTCACTCACCATTAATGTATGCTCATCCTTGATCCATGTAATCTGATAGGGCTTCAGATGCTTTATTATTACCTTCCAAACTTTATCTATAACTCTACATCTAGTCTTGAACAAACTTTTCCTGACAAGATCTTGCTTATCTTTCTCACTCCAAAGTATCCTTCTGATCATGAGATTTCCTTCCTTCTCAGGTACATTCGGTGACTCCTCTTGCACCAAATCATTTTTGTTGCTACAAAATTTCTCTCTTGCATGTGTACACTCAAAAGATTGATGTCCTTCTTCACCACAATTGTAACAAGTTCCTTGGAACCCTCTTCTGTTATAACCACCTCGGGAGTAGTTGCCTCTTCCTCGGAATGAACTTCCACCTTTCCATTTTGTCTTTCCTTTGTCTTGATATGTGTTTGAAATTGTATTGTCTGGTTCAGATCTACTATTTTCACCATTAGATCTTCGTCTTCCTCTAGGGAACCTACCACCTCTTCCTCTTTGCCTTTGTTCATATCTCTTGTTCAATTTCTCCTCATCTTTTAGGGCAAACTGACATGCCTCTTCAATACTCTCCATCTTTACCAGGCTGATTTCATCTTGTATAGAAATTCTTAATCCATTCAGATACCTTGCTATTATTTCCACTTCATCTTCAACATGTCTAGATCTGATGTCTAATCTATAGAATTCTTCAGTATAATCCTTTACCGAGCTATCTTTCTGCTTCAAACTTTGCATTCTCCTAATCAGGTTAATCTGGTAATCACAAGGTAGAAACTTGCCTTTCAATTTGTTTATCAGCTTATCCCATACCTTGATCTTGTGTTTACCTTTCTTCTTCTGATCCAATTATAGATGCTCCCACCACAAGGATGCATGAACTTTCAACTTTGTACTTGCAATCTTTACTTTCTTCTCCTCTGATACATTCTCATACTCAAAGTATTTTTCCATCTTAGTTATCCAATCTATCAATTCATCAAAATCCAACTTTCCACTATACTCAGGAGGATTAAACTAAGGTGTGGACTTCAATCTTGTCAATGCTCGCAAGAATCTCTCTTCTTCCTGATCCATCACAGGTGCAAGTGCAGCTTCTCCTTGCACTTCTTCCAATTCATCATCACTAACATCTTCAAGATGTCTTCCTCTATGTTGGGCTGTCTCAATAGATTCCAATCTTGCAACAATCTGTCTTAACATATCAGCTAGACCTGGATCTGCATTTCCTCTCCCACCAACCATCTTGAAACCCTCTGTAATTGAAGGCCAGATCACAATTTGCCACCCCACAACAATGTCAACCAACTAGGGTTAGGGCTTACAAGAAGGAACCTAGATATTACCTTGGCTCTGATACCACCTGACGCAAGGAGGGTGAGGATAACAGGGTCCCAAGGTGCTCCCATCTATCCAAACCAACTTGCAGAACAACACGGAAGCAACAACACAAGAAGAGAGAGAAGAAATAACTGATACGTTATTTTAATTCATCAAACTCATTACATGTCAGGATGTAAGGCCTTCCCAATTTTGGCCATATATATTCAGATGTTTACAGAATAATCTTGATACATACAAGGTCATAGACCTGCAATCTGAATATGCTAACACTTAATCTTCTATCCCAAAACTCATACCTAATCTAAGAACTTAAACCAAATATATACAAGAGTCCACTAAAGAGGTCGACACTCAGACCCTAAAGATCCAACATAGGAAACAGTAAAGATCGAGATTTAGGTCCACACACATCCTAATGAGAGATCCCACATTAATTACACTACATAAATTAAATGCATAAGTCGGTTAGAAGATCCAAATTCGAAATAAACAACTCGGTGAAAGAAACCATCGAGCAACCAACATTCACCGAGACTCGTCAGTAAAGCAAGACAAAACAATTAACCAAGCAACATCAGTTACTGAGCACTTTACCAAGCAGCCTCCAAACAAGCTAAAGAACAAAACAAACATATTTTTGGTTGATCAGGATTGCCATAGAACCTAAGATTCTCCTGCATCACTTTGCTAGTGAATGTTGGGATTGGCATATATCTTCCTTGGGATGGACTAGGGTGAGACGCCATTGTTTGTTGCATTTTTTAAAATGATGACCATGTAGGGATAAGGAAAATACCTGGAGTGATATTCATACTATAATACCATTAATGGTGGTTTGACACCTCTTGAAAGAGAGGAACACAATATTTTTTTAAGATAAGGTATTATCGATTATAGAGGTTATTAATATAATAGAAGAGGGCATTTGTGAGGTTGCTAATACTAATCAAATATTTAAAAAGAATTTATTTTTCACTTCATGAGATTCTGAATTACAAAAGAAATGGAAAAGGCTTAAGCCTCTAGCTTTGTTGGCTCCAAACAAGGGTAAGGATAGAAATAATGTTAGATGGAAGGGTCCTATTCAGGGAAGACTCAAATTAAATTTTGATGGGGGCAACAAGAGGTAATTCAGGTGCATGGTGTATAATAAAAAATGACAAAGGGTAGTGTATTTGATCATCGACTAGAAAGGTGGGTATACCTACAAATAATGAAAGCAAATTTGAAGTTTTGCCATGCTGAATGAGTTTGTGTACAAGCAAAGATATCAAGGATATAGATATTTAGGGGGACTCCCTAATATGTATAAATGTAGTTTGTAAAAATGAAATTCAAAATTGGAAGTTGAAAATTATTAAGGAATACATTGGATCAAAATGGATACTGTGTCCATATCCCATGTATATAGGGAAGCAAACAGACAAGCCAATAAACTTGCCAATTTATGGGTGTACAACTTGATACAAAGGATAAGATTTGGTCATCATTAGAGATTTGTAAGGAAATTCATTAGATGCCATTAGTTTTGTTTGGCTGAATGGATAGTGACTTGGTCGCATCGGGTTCAAAAAAGGTAGTGACAATGGTACTAGATTTCAAATTTGGTAATTCAATCAGTCACACTTCTATTTAAGTCTCAATACTTAGTGGATTCGATGAAGGATTTATTTTTCATATAAGAAGTATTGATTAGATTGGACTCGAAAAGATAACTTAATATCTCTGCCAAAAGGTAGATCCTTGATTTTCAGAGAGAAAGGTTCTAGATCAAGTTGATTATATACTAGATTGAGCCTTCAGATAACATATCGGTTTGGGTAGAATTTAAGTGGTTGTTTTGTAGGTTGTAGTGCAGATCATGACAAGAAGAGTGAGCTTCAGTGTAGTTTGCAATTGTTTGGAGGAGGACGAAGACAAGCAAAAAAAGAGGTTATTCGCATTGGAAGAGGACTATTTGCTGCCAACAATAAATAGTATTAATGGAGCATAATACTTTTCCAGAAGCCACATACATGATGGTGAAATTTTGAGCATATTATTCACCATCATTGTTCAGGTGATGAGTACGCACAACAAAGTAGTAAGGATGGCCCATGAAATCCCGCGAGAACAGTTCAAAGTTGGAGTTATTATTATGTTACAAACAGTTCAACCCAACCTCAAGAAAGGATATATAGCTGATATTTTTGACACATAGGTGGTTGGAAAGAAAAAGAGAGTGACAAAGGCTTCGAGTTGTATTGGGAGGGGCTTGACAATAATGCCACTGTTCCCTTCGCCAACTATGTTGGTTTATATGGAGATTTATTCTTTACCTCTCACATGGAGAGGATTAATGTTTTAAGTGAAAGGATCATTATAATTTTTTATTAAATGCAAATTTTCAGATTAATATAAAGGGATCTAAATATATATTTTATATTTTATATTAAGAATCATTAAATATAAATTGATTACAATCTATAATCATTATATAATATATATTTTAATAATACAAACTAAAATATATAATATTATGTGTAAATTATATTATTATTAAAATATATTAAATTATACAATCAAAACTATTAAGTATAAATATAAAGTTATATATTTATATAATTAATAGCTAATATATTTTTATAAAATACAAATTATATTTTTTTGTATTAAGTATTAGGAGATAAAAAAAGGATTTACATCACCAAGTATAAACAGGAGGCAATGCCTCACACCGATAATATCAGAGTATCAAAGTCATAGCGTAAAGCAACAAGATACAAACACAAAAGAGCAACAAAATAGAGAGGCTCAGCTAATGCAAAAGTTCTTTGTATGATTCTGCCCACGTAGTCCAGCCCTTAGGGCCTTCCATCCACACGATGTTCATCTTAGCCTGGATTTGGTTCAGCATGAGAATCTTGTCATCATATGCATTCTTGTTCTTCTTTATCTCTTGGTTGAGCTTCTTTACAATATCCTCAAAGGCAGCAAGGTTGTCCATGTTCCTTCTCCAGTCATAGCCATCCTTCATTTCAAAGACAAACATCGTAGAGTGTCCCACTTGCAGGAATCGTTTCAGCTTTTCCCAGTTTATCATCATGTTTATAATTACCTGCGAGGAAATTTTAAAATAGATGAGCTTACGAAAAGACTAAGTAAGGGTTTTGGGAATGTTTTGATACTTGTCTTCATTTATGCTTTTCCAGATCTGCCAAAGAATGTTAGAGGAAAGAATGCTCCAAAAAAAGTTAGTCTTTTTTTAAACCAGGAATCTAACTAGTAATAATTTAAAAAATATTAACATTTTGAGGATAAGTAATGCCAAACATAAGCCAGATTTCTTTTGCTAAAGCACAGTCTAATAAGATATATCGACAAGTATCAGGTAGTATGCAAATATCACAAAATTCAATGTATGTAGGATCTTTTCTCAAGGGAAGCCTGTCAAGAAACATAAGCCATTTAAAACATTTGACCTTGGGATCAATTGAGCTTTTCCATAGAATATTAAATTATTTTTTGCAAGCAAAATCATCCAAATTAGGATACCACAGATTATTGACATGTTTGATAATGGTGTTGTTATAAGAAATAACATTATAAATACCTTTATCTTTAATTTTTGTCACAATAGAGCCATCAGGCCATTTAAGATCCAGATATCTATGAGAATTCACATGACAGACAAAAGGAATGTCTCAGCAAGCTTTAACAATCATATTATAAGTTTTCTTTTGAGATTGGGGAATGTAGTAATTGGAACCAAGTGTCTCCCAACTAATAAGTTTGTCATGTTCAAATAGACATATGAGTTGGGAGATACCCATTCCCGCTCAAGACCTGGCTGAGCATCCTTGAGAAAGGGCTAGGGGTTTTCCAGAGAGACTTAGATTCCACCAAATTGATTGTTCACCATGCAGAAGGTTATTATCATGGAAAGTTCAGGAAGGAAGGAAAATTTTGACATGCTCCCAAGCTTTCAAGATAGATTTAAAAATAACAGATCCATGAGTAGACAGGGAAGTTCCCTTCAATAATATCACCAAGGGGAAGATTTTTCCAAGTTTTAGCATTTTTTGGGAAGCCACTCTAAATAGTATTCCTAATCAGAACTTTCCATGGTTCAGAACCTTCTAAAGAGTGAAATATTCACTTGGTAGCAAGGGCAATCCCTTGAATTCTAAGGTCTTTTAGCCTCAACCCCCCAAGGATCTTGTTAGTATGACACCATTCCCATTTGACAGCATGAAGCTTTTTATTGCCCTTCCCATCAGACCAGAGAAAGTTCCTAATGGCCTTTTGTATCTCAAGGATCTAGTAATTACTAAACATCCAGGCAAAAGAGTAGTAGATGTTGTAGGAAGAGAGGATTTTTGGCACACCTAAATTCTGCTAGCCAAGGATAGAGATCTATTATGCCATTTAGAGAGATTTTTATTATTTTTTTCTTTTATCCATATCCACATCTCTTTTAGAGATGGATCAATAGAGAAGGGTATGCCAAGGTAACAAATAATTTTTTGAGGACCATCCCATTGATAGCCAAATTTGAAAATCCAATTTAGAGGCCGAGCATCCCACCCAAGGAGGATAGAATTAGCATGGGACAACCAAGCACCAAAGATAGAACAAAAGAGACTAAGCTTATTATGCAGAATTTCAAAGTTATCTTCATTAAGTTCAAAAAATAGAGCAACGTCATCAACAAATTGATAATTAATCAGATTAGAGTTATCAGGTAAGGAGATGCCCTTGACACAAGGAGAAAGGGAGTTATCTCTAAGGGTGTATGAGAGAGCATCAGAGGCAATCACAAAGAGAGCAGGGGCTAGGGGGCAACCTTGTCGTATAGATCTACCAAGGAGAAAGGGGTCCGAGAGGGAGCCATTTATATCAACCTGGGGAGAAGCATCTTTAAGAAACTTTTTGACCATATTGCAAAAGGTCATAGGAAATCCAAAGGCCTCAAGCATCATGAAGATAAATTCCCATTCAACTCTGTCATAAGCCTTTTCAAAATCCAGAAGAAACATGGTAGCATTCTGTTGAGAATGTTTAGCCCAACTCATAGCTTCCCAACTGGTTATAAGGTTTTCCAGAATATATCTACCTTTAATGAACCCAGTCTGAGTGGAACAAACAAATTTAGGAAGAATCTTCTCAAGTCTAAGGGCCATAATCTTCACAAGAATCTTATAAGCGACATTAAGGAGCGTAATGGGCCTCCAATTTTTAATGAGAGCCTTATCACCCTCCTTAGGAATCAACTTAATGATTCCCCTATGAATAGATTCTCCCAGGGTACCTCTGTTTAAAGCTTCAGAGTAAATATCAAGAAGGTCATTACATATCCAACTAATATTAGCTTTGTAAAACTCAACATACAGATCGTCAGGCCCAGGGGCCTTATCACCCTTTAACATACTAATAGCCTTTTGAATTTCTTTGATAGATATGTCTCTACTAAGCAAGGTAGAGTCACAATTAGATATTCTGGTAGGAATAAGAGAGTTGCACTTGTCTCTGAGGATCTTGGCCTCAATAGTGTCATCCGAAGTAAAAAGGTCTTGATAAAACAAGGAGAAAGTCATTTTAATGTCATCTAAGTTGACAATTTCATTATCATTAACAAGAATTTTGTCAATAGATTCATTGACCTGTTTTTGCTTAAGGAGGTTAAAGAAGAACTTTGATCCTCTATCACCATGTTGAAGCCAGTGTGCACGGGATCTGATGATAGCACCCCTAGTCTTGACATGCTGGTGTTGTCTAAGGGCATCTCTAGCTTTGGTAACCTGAAAGATCAGATTTCCATCGGAAGGATTGGCTTGAATATTCTCTTCAGCCAAGTGGAGATCAGAAGAAAGCTTTTTCTCAAGAAATTTGAAATCTTTAGCATTCTTTTTCCTAGTGGTTTGCAACAAATTTTTCTAGGCAAGGATATTTTGGTTTCGTCTAGCAATGTGAGATAGACAGGCAGGGTTATTTTTATTAACAAGCCTAATAAGGTGCAGATAGGACATCTTCATCCTGAAGAAGGCTAGTGTTAAGAATGAACTTTGGGTTATTAGGTTTGCACCGAAGAGGCGCGTTATTGATTCTAACACAAACATATATATGATGATGGTAAGATAGGGAAGTAGGAGTAATAGTAACAAAATTCCCTTGCTTATCAGGGATAAAAGAAAAGTAATTCTTATTGGCATAGAATCGGTTAATCCTAGAGTAAATTCTGGAGGAGCCATTCTGGAAGTTGCACCACGTATACCAAAGACCAAGATTAGTAGCTTTTCCACCAACCAGAGGGTCAAAAAGAGACTTAGCTTGTTTAATTTTATTCCATTGGACCTTCTCCAGGTCTTTCCAGGTAAAGAGTAGGCCACCATTTTTATCATCTTGGGACTCAATCATATTGAAGTCCCCACCAATGAGCCAAGGAACGTTAGGAAGGGATGAAAGTCAAGTCCATAGATCAAATCTTTCTTTATAATCATTGGAGGCATAGATTGAGCAAATACCAATGGTTAAACCATTGTGATTGATTGTAACCCACACCACTCTGTTGTAGGGAGAAACACCATGACCCGTTATAAGTTTAGACCATTTAGGACTAATGAGGATACCCACCCCACCCCTGCCTTTGGGATGATCAGTATGAAATTTAACAACATCTTTCCAAATGTATTCAAGGTTAACATCTAACATAAATCCAGTAGCTTTAAGTTCTTGAAGCATGAGAATATCAACAGAGTTAAATGAATTTAAACAACGCTTAATGATCAGGTTTCTATCCGGGGATTCAAGCCCCCTAATATTCCACGAAATGCAGTTTATGAGGAACCTATCGGGGGGGAGAACACTTAAATTATTTGTCACCACTAAGTGGTATCATCGACAAATCACGACAGTCACCTTGTTTTATCGCTGACAGGTTTTTGTTTTTTGATCCCAATGGCTGTCCCCTCCTTTTGGATTTGGGTAGATCACTAATGTTTTCTAAATCATCATCATCTGAGTGAATAGGAGTAGCAACCTCCATATCCATAGCAAAATGTATGTCGCAGGGAGTATCCTTGGTGTGGGTTTTTTTAGTGGGAATAGAGTTTTGGGAGGAGAGATCAACAACAACATGGATGATTTCGAAAACATGGCCATCAACAACCTCTTTGAAGACCTTTTTGGTTTGATACTGAGAGGAATTAACATTTTCAATAACAACATAAGTATCATTACAAGGAGTCTGTTGGGGTGATATGCAATTAGAAGAGTCTAAATTAAATGCAGAAGATGAGGGTGATGGCGTAGTCGAGTAGGTGGGGGAATGTTGATATTGTTAGACATCGGCTGCTGGGCAGCTTTCCTTCTCCGCTTAGTGATTTTTTAAACCACAGTTTGAAAACCGTCCATGTTGACGTTCAATGAAGCATTTTCTGAAGCAATGGGGATGTTATGAGAACTTGGGCTAGTTGGGGCGATTTAAGGAGGCATGGGAGCAGTCTTCATAATTTCAGGCTGTGAATCTTTAGTTCCTAGGGTTTCCACACTAGGCATATTTGTATTAGGCGGACTGGGAGGCTTGGTAGCATATTGTTTGCGCAAAAGGACATGACAATCTTTCCTCAGGTGACCCTCTCTTTTATACAAGAAGCAAGCGTTGAGGCCACCCAACATTTCAATAGTGCAGGTGAAGATGTTATCAATATTAACTTCCAGGGATGCCAATATGTCAATTCCATGTTTTAAAGAAATAAGAGCCCTCGCATTCATATGTGGGATTATTTGATAACTTTCCCTAAAGGTTCCATGAGTTGTGGAAGGAAACGCTAGAGAAAGGGAGGGACTTGTTTTATCAGAATCCAGTGAGGAGAGGATAAGACCAAAACCTCTTCGTGAATCACCTCAGGAGTCCAAGCTAGGGCACGGAAGGAGGTGCTACCCACCGACCAGTATTGCCTCTTCAAGACTTCTGCCTACGAGATAGGGTTAGAGAAAAAGATGATAAATAAACCCTTTTATATTTGTCTACAGAAAGAGATGTGTAAACCCAATTTCAAATTCTAAAAATTATGAAACCAATCATCCATGAATTTCCTAGCAGGACATTTATCCACTTCAACCGCAGCAAAGATGAGTCTTTTAATCTATTCTTTTCCTTAGTTATTTCATTTACCATTTCAGAGTTGGGAGAAATGGAGAGAGGCGACAGAACATTGCCAGAATCCTTACCGGTTTTGCTGGTTCCATTTGCATGAGAAAAACAAACTTAGCACCAAAAGCGACTGGGGAGGAGGGACAAGCCATGACATCAGAGAATGTTTTGTTCATTACAGAAGGAGAAGATGATTTAAGGCCACCATTAGGCTCATTAATGGCGGCTGACACAGACTCCATAGGAGCCTGTGGAGAGATCGAGGAGCTCAGAGTGGTGTACGACCACACCAAAACATACTGGCAAAGAAAAAATAATAATAAAGAGCATTAAGCTAAGAAAAGGAGCGATCACACCTGCATCACACACGCGTTCGCTAGACGCACCTCGAGGAGTCACCGGAAATGCTAATGCAAACACCGATAAAAAGCAGAGTCCATCCTATTAGTCTATGAATTAGTTTTGACCAAAATTAAATTTTACAATAATAATATACTGATAAAAATAAAAATAATATAATTAAATATTATATAATAATAATAAAATAATATAATATTAGAATCTTTTTAAATGCAATTCTAATTGAATTCTAACCTTTACTTCCCTTTGTTTCAAATTATAAAGATAGTTCTAATGTTTATCCTAGAGTATTGAAACTAACCCTAACCTAACCTAAAATCTAATCCTTCCCTTAGTGAACCTTAAAAATAACCTTATATTGAAATCTGTGGGGGCTATATGTTCCAATATGATATTGGATGATTATCTTTTGAGTCTGCATACCACTTGCATATGACTTCCAATATATGAGACCATCCTATTCTCACAATAAGAGGCACCCGACTTCTTTATAATACAAGATTTATGCATCCTGCCTCTAGATTTTAAACTTACGATCTCCCCTTTTACAATTCTTGTTTGAAAAATATTAAATAGTCTGTTTAATTAACATTTTAGAATTAGCACGCCCAATTCAAGAATATCTGTCTTCCTGCATGTCAAGCATAGACACACATGCCCTGTGTGCTAAATTACGTTGCAATGGATCTCGAAGCGGTGCGTTAGCAGGAATAGCAAAAACAGCGGAGGAGGTTTCGTTAGGGTTGTAAGGTTTTTTTCCAAGTTTTTGTGTTTCAAACAAAATAATCGTTTCGATCATTCGATTAGGGCTTTCTAAGTTCTGAAACTTTGATCTCGGTTTTTCATTTTGATTTAGGATTTTGGTGTTCTTCTCTTTCTTTGATTTTAATTGAGCTGTTTTTTGCTAGCAGGGATTGTTATTTGCGGGGGTGGTAAAATGGATACGTTGGATGCAGATATAGCCAGGATTCAGGATGAAAGACGGAAGAAGGAACAGGAAATGGCGGCACTCTCTGCCGTCACTTTTGACAAGGATTTGTACGGGGGAAACAACAGGTTTGAGGGCTATGAACGTTCCATTCCAGTAAATAACGAGGAAGAGGAAGAAGGGGACGCAGCAGAAAGAGAAATTGCGAGAAAATTGGCTTCTTACACGGCTCCAAGGTCTTTGCTTAAGGAATTACCACCGGGTGGGGAGGATGACGATCTAGGATTTAAGAAGCCGCAGAGGATTGTTGACAGAGAGGATGATTACAGAAAACGGAGGCTTAATAGAATTATTTCCCCCGACAGAAATGACGCCTTTGCCATGGGGGATAAAACCCCAGATGCCGCGGTTCGAACCTATGCGGATGTTATGCGGGAAGAGGCCCTGAAAAGGGAGTTGGAGGAAACGAAGAGGTTGATTGCTAAGAAACATCAGGAGGAAAAGGAGAAGGGAAAGGAGGATGGGGTGGTTCAGCAGGACGCGGCACAAGCGAAGAGGAGAAACAGATGGGATCAAGCTCAGGAGCAGGAGAATGCCGCCAAAAGGGCCAAGGTTTCTGCTTCTTCATCTGACTGGGATGCCCCTGATGCTACTCCTGGGATTAGTAGATGGGATGCTACACCTACTCCGGGTAGGGCCAATATCGATGCTACTCCTGCAATCAGCAGGCGTAATCGCTGGGATGAGACACCCACTCCGGGGAGGCTTGTCGATGCTGATGCAACACCTGTTGGAGGGATCACACCAGGGGCAACTCCTGCAGGTATGACTTGGGATGCAACCCCTAAACT
>MU225356.1:281244-294942 GCA_018584345.1 Thuja plicata
ATTTAAATAATCAAGAGAAATGAAAAATAGATATAAACTATAGAAGTTGCATTTAATTTTTTAAATTCTGTAATATGATTGGTTAATCTAATTGAAAAATTAAACTGAATGAATGCAATAGTTATCTTGCCAAAGGCAGGAACTAATAAAGCTATCAAGCATAAAAAAGAAAAAAGAGAGCATCACTTAAACAAGTAAAAATTTGACAAATATTAAAAATTTGACAAATATATCCCCAAATCTTAAGAACGAAAGAGAAAGGGTGGAAAAATGAGGTTATACGAATTTTTTTAACATCCAATGCTGTCTTCACCCCCGAAGTTGTTTTTATTTATTTATTTTATTTCTAAATTAATTAGGAAGTTTCTATTTTATATTTTGATTTCATCCCATTGAAGATTTACTTTATATTATCTTATAATTTTATTATAGCAATTTCTATTTTCTAAATGTGTTTTTTGTTTTGTCTAATAAAATGAATCTTTACTTTCTTTTCATTTATCTATAAATTAGTCATGAAATGCTAATAGCAATATTCCAAATTTATAATGTGATATTGTTTCATTGAAAATAGGATGAAGAATTATATTATAAAATGTTTATGAAATAAATAAGATCATTTCAATTTAATATGTAATTTTTATTATTCTTTATTTTACCTATTTCTTATCAAATTTAATATTTACTATTTTAAAATGTCAAAAACTAAATAATCTATTGATCTAACACTTAATGTTATTTATTGGTTAAATGAATAATATTAAGGCATCTATCAAATATAATAAAATTTAAATATCATAACATTTTCATAAATAGAGAATTGGTTAAATGAATAATATTAAGGCATCTATCAAATATAACAAAATTTAAATATCATAACATTTTCATAAATAGAGATTTGATAATTCTCAAGGATTGGACTAGTTATTTATGAACTAAAGAAATTTAAGATTAAATTTCACCATTTTTTTATTTAGAGGCGGCAATTGTTATTTGTTTCCATGATACAAAAAAACAACAATAAGTTACATATTTTATTTCAATTTTTAAATTCAAAACAAGTAATATTATTCTTTATAATTGGTAAAGATAAAAAAAATAAAAGTCACAGTTATTAACCTTTAGGTTGTTTAAAGAACCAATGATACATTAGTCAAAATAAGCTTTCAAACTTGTACTCACATTCCACTTGGATAGATGTTCATTAGATATAAAAATTAGGGAGAATGATGTGCTCAAAGACATTGGAAACTATAAAAATATATATTTCTATCCATCTATTATATTCATTGATATAAGGCCATAACATTCCATACAATGGAATGTTTCATACTGTAAATAGTGTAAAACTTCATAAACACAAAGTAAAGATGCTTCAAAAACAAGTTTCTTCTTTATTTCCTCTTTATCCAACTCCAAATTCAAATTTTCAAGGAATATTTACGCTTTTACAATATTTTTATCCCTCACAACCAACTCATAACTTCTATTTAACCATTTTAAAAAAAGTTGACATTACAAATGCAAACGTTATCATTACAATATTGACAACATTTTGAACAACTTTTACAACTTTTATGCAAATGACCCTAAACTTTCACAAATGACTCCAAATGATCACTAATTATCCAAAATGACCTTATTTACACGAAAAAACACAAAATGAAACAAAACCCCAAAATTGAGCATTCTGAGCAAGAGGGTGCTCCTGCACCATCCTATCAAGAATTTTCCACTATTCATTTGTCATAGTTGCCGACTTATTTTCTTTTTTCATCCAATAGTAAGTAAAGATCCTTTTGATATAGATAATCTTTCATTTTCATCTTCCATAACTGATAGTTTTGGCTTTTGAACTTCTCAACCTTAAGACTTCCTTCCTCTTCCATTGCTCCCACTTGAATATGAGATTTCTTGCCAAATAACTAAAATACACATATCTATGAGGCTAGTTGTTAGGGTGCTAACATATATGAGCAATAAAAAATATTAAGATAATGCAAAAATAAGAGAAAGTTAGAAATACAGTAACATAAATATTTAATGTGGTTCACCCAATATGTGATACATCCACTAGAGAAACAGTCGTGCGCTTAATTAATTATCCAACAAAGATAAAATTATAATCTAATCATTTCTCATCACACAACCCTTATTTATCAAGTCTTTTGAGGTGGTTTTCAAGGTTAGTTAATGAGGATACATGACAAGTGTATAGTACTTTCATGTTCAGTTGGAATACACCAACACATGGCATGTGGACAAAAGGGAAGAAGATTAACTTGAAGATGAACAATTAGATTTACCCATGGGGCACACTTCATGGATACATATCTTGATGAAGATGTCAATGCACCAGAAGTGGAAGTATTTAATGGTTGTGGAGTACAACCACCAACCAATCCTACTATCTTAATAATTAAAAATAATGATTAATTTTGCAATGTAGAGAATTTTCCCTCGCATGTCCCCATTAGACAGTGGAAAATCAATGGCATGGAGGTTGCAGTTGTTAGAATTATTAGGCACTGATAGGGGGTGAATCGGTACAAAAAAATTAAAACTAATTCAACCATCGATCTTATTAACCTTACTAATACCTTCCAAATAGTAAAGCATATAACTAAAGTAAATAAATAAAAGATAGCAATATCATACATCCACAAAATCATCACACATGACATAATGATTTTTGCATGGAAACCCTTGGTTAGAGGGATAAACCATGGTGGGGATGACACCCACAATACCACTATTGCAATAAATGAGTTTTCCCTATTAGGAGCTTACAATTACCCTTTTATGAGGGTTCACCCTGTTAGGAGTGACTAGTACCTTGTTAGAAGTATAATCAAATCTTCTAAGATCTACCTTTCTAGAGGAATTTTAATGCCTTGTTAAGAGCTCACCTGGTTAAGGGATTTATGATAAGAACCTTCTAAAGTTCACTCGATTAAGGGATTTTCTTGATGTAACTACTAGGGAATAATAAGTTGAATGATCTGGATGTAGCATTGAATCCTTGAAAGATCCAATCTATTTCCTTATCTCTGTAACTACTCATGAATCTAACTCTATCATATCTCTGATTGCAACCCTAATTTATTTCACAATATCACACCAATAAAATCAACTCTCAAAAACACAACAACAAAATCATCCTTCATCATATGAGCAAAACCACTTATATACATTTCTAGCACCAAATTCATGAATTATAAATACTTTTCCTTCAAAGTGATAATCTCTAAGAAAAACACAATTTCCTATGACAATGTCAGCTTACAATAAGATCTGCATTATATTTCCCCAAAATAGTCAAACACATTTTGACTTTTCCAATGCACTGCCTTAGATCTTCATTTAGTAATATCCTCAAATACATAGTTAAATCATCATTTATATAACCATTAATATACATCATCATACCATTAAGTATCATTGCAACCACTATACCGCTTACCGATCTAACATCTTCTAAGTAATGCTCAAGAACAATAAGTTTTCTTACCTGTCTGAAATAATCGTGTCAACAAAATAACTATCACCGATCAACCAAATGAGTTGTGTTCAGAACCACACTTTACTCTGACCATGTTGATACTATATTTGTGACCGCACCTCATAATTATTCATCTGCCACAACCGCTACCAAAGTGTTGACCTCTCTGCCTATCAATCTTCTGAACTTAACCAATATCCTACATAATTGATTACTAATCCTTCTTATTGATTGCATCTTGTACTTTACCGATTATGATACATGACTAAACTGAATTAGTTTCCATCAATGATAACCAAACTAATTTCTTCCAATTACAACAACCATGCCAACTCAACACAATGCCAAAAAACTCCCCCTTTGGCATTGATGGAAAATATGTTATGCTTCCTGCCATAATCTCCTCTTGACATATTCTCCCCCTTTGACAGTAATGCCAAAGGTGCATTTACATCCTATCAAAGTTCACCTTGAAGTTTATCTTTAATGAATCTAAGGATGTATCCCATGAATTCTTCATGTTCTCTAAAGAAATAATTTTCTCAAGTAAACTAGACACCAGCTTCTCCATATTCTCTAAATTGCTCATGTCATATATAGAAAGTATCCCTTCAACCTTCTTCACATGTTGTTGCATGACCTCTAACGTAGGGGATAAGAATGATTTTAGCTCTAGTATACTAACATTTTTTTTGTCTTTATCCTCTAGATCTATTTCATGTTTTGAGATAACTCCTTCATTTGACTACTAAAAGAAGTAACTTAGCTTGAAATAGGATCAACCTGACCATTTAAGCTCTCTAAATCCTTTTTCACTTAAAATCTCTTCTGCTCCAAATATTTCACAAAATCTAAATGATTAGAAACTTTAGTAAATATCTATCCTGCCTTGACTAATGAAGTCTTAACTTCTTTCACTAATTTTTTCACTTTTCCTCTGTCTTCAGTAATCTTCTCCTATAATTTTCCTATCATCTTCTTCTCTAGTTTCTCCTTTGTCAACTTTACCATTGTAGACTGCAAATTTGGGCCTTGGTCTAAAATATATTTTCTCAATATGTTCATTTAATCTATCATAGAATCTTCTTCATCATACTCAATCTTAGTAACCAACTCAGCTAGGATATCTCTTTCTTGTCTCAATACTATTGCTTTCTTCTTCTTTGTTCTCATTTTATTTCTTTGAACTTTCTTCAATAATTGTTCTGAGATTTCATCAGTTCTTTAGGCTTCAAATTTGTTATATCTACTGATGTGGTAAATATCTCTTCCTCTTCTACTTCCTCTTCTTTTTCTTCTTCTACTACATACACTAGTTTCTTCTTCCTTATGCTAGTCTCTCCAAGACTCATTTTCTTCCTTACATCGTATTCCTCTTCAACTTCTTTCTGACTTTCTACTATTTCCTCTACCTTCTCAGGAATCACTTCTTCTAAATAATTCATAGGGGATGATGAGGGAGTATTTTCTTTACCTTTTATATCTTATATAATTACCTCATCTTCACCAATTTGTTCTTGTGCTTCAGCTCCACCGGTTTGTGTTAACTCAACATCTTTTTATTCAATGTCTTAAACATGAATAGAGATATCAACAAGAACATCACCTATGATCTCTTCATGAGTAGATGAGTCATCAATATCCTCAATCACTTGTTCTTTACCCTTCTGTTGTTCACCAACCTCTTAATATTTCTTTAGATCTTGTCCTGCTTCTTTCTGAACTTGGACCTTTTTCTTCCATATCTCCATTGTTTCATCGAACACATTATGATTTTGTCCAACTAGTATACTTGTTTCTCTATTTCTGATTCAAAATTACTATCTGTAGGCTTCAAGTAGTTCTTTTAATTCATTGGAGCTCAACTCAAGTCACACTTGACTAAGTGCTCTTTCCATAATGTATCTATCCATAGATAATGCAACTTTCCATCTATTATGGATTAGATCATAAATATCTTTAGGTAAGACTTTATATAACTCACTTGGAGTCATACAAAACTTGCGTAGACTAATGATGATAGATTCTTCTATTTTCTTCTTGTCTTTGTCATTTAGGAATCCATATCTTCTACCAAATCCTCCCATTCTTCCTGTTTCGATTATGTATTTGGAAAGATAATCATCACTAGGGGTTTTCTTCATACCACTCTCTTTTAAATTTTTAGCATCCTTGTCTGATTTAGTCTGGACATCTTCAACTTCAACAGTTTCCTTTTGATCAGTCTTCTCATCTGTAGATTTTCTCTTTCTTTTGTAAGTTTGCTTCACTGGTTCCATTATAGTTTCAACTTATTTTACTTTAGGTTTACTCTTCATGCTCTCCATTTTTTCATAAGTGGATGGAATGCTTGATGATGGGTCTTTAGATGTAGCTTCAACAGTACCAAATGTACCTACTTCATCACTACCAAATTTACACTCTAAGGTAGAAAACATTCTTCTAGTTTTCCTTTCAATAAATAGTTTCTTCAATTGTATATTAATTCTATAAAATTACTCTTCATAAATTCCAAACCTCTATCCTTTCCTATCCAAGGGTTTTGACAATAATTTAATTGCATGGAGGTTCACTAGCTCACCATCTACCTCATAACCCATAGGTGGAACCCAGTAAGTTCTAGGTTCAACTGCCATCATAATACAAGAATCAGTATCTACTAGGAAACATATTTCATCTTTGTATTTATCTACTATTCTTGAAGGAATTATTTTACGCTTATGCATCTTAGATTAAAAATCTTCGAAGTAACCCCACATAACATTGTTGAAGTTTTCACCTAATTCCTTAATGAAATCACTTATCTGCACAATTACCATTTTTTTGTAGACCAAACAACTTTGCCTCTACTAGGGAAGAAATTTTGGATGTAGAAAATCATACATACCAGTAAGGCACCATATTTGAATGACTGCTTCTTATCATTCTTTATTCTCCCCATGTTTTCCAAGAATTGACTTTTGACCATCTCACATAAGTCATATACTGAATCATCTTTCACTATCTAATAACTGGCATGGATAGCACCATCGGGCACGTTGTTAACTCTTCTTGATTGGTATACTCAATAACCTATTACCATTGATGTGAACTGGAATTCTCTGCCTTTAATGTTTTCTATTGTCATAGCTCTTCCATCTTGTCTGGATTTGGTTAGCTCAGTAACCAAATGTGTCAAAACTTTTCTAATTGTACATTCCAATCCTCACGCTTGACAACTAGTAACTCTATGAATCATCAACTTTGAAATCTTATATGGCTTGTCCAACCAGATGAATTGATCATGCACTTTGCTCAACACATAGCAAATCTAATTGGGATGGAATTCAATGGGAATGTCCACTGCACATGTTAAACCTTTCTCCTGTAGATATTTGAATTCATCTCTCAACATACCATCAGTACACATACTATCATATTCTTGTTTAATAGCACCAACTTCCAGTTCTTCAATCTTATAATGAACATAAGACCAAACATATTCGATCAATAACACTCATGGAGGAATCGTGATAGGGCACCTGACATATCAATCTTCATCACTTTGAACGGATGAAGCATGAACACTAGTTGAGGCTTCTCAATAATGTTCATCATAATAGGTGTATCAACTCTCCTTTCCATTTCAACTGAATGCAAGAACAAATAAATTCAATTGCGGACCGGATAGATAAATTTGCAAAATATATCGGTTAGGGATCTTTGAGAATTTGATAGAAAAATAAGCTCAAGTGATCAAATGAATATAAAGGTAAAAAGAGAGATCACTTCCCTCTATTTATCATTGATTTGTAACTATTAAAATCTTCCAATGCTAAAATAATGTTTTTCCAATGGTAGGAATAGTGCCATATCATCGGTTTAATGCATATCCACTGATAGGTATTCCAATAGTTATAACCGATATCAAATAGTAAAATATATGTACCATGAAAAATCATTTGAGGTCACCACATAAACATCAAAAACTCCAAGATCTTTATCAAAATAAAAATCATAGCATCTTACACCATAATATGCATATAGATCTTACCGCTCTCAGATCTAGGGGATCGATAAAGGATTTTTCTTTAAGTGCTCCCCCTAAGAAAATCATGTGCTTAGTTTGAAGAATAATCCTCTGCACCAGAGGATGGTGAATTCCCTTTAGATGGTTTTAATTCTTCATGTTTACCTTCCTGCTTCTCTCCTTCTTTCCTCCAAATCTTCTTCATTTCTCGATCAACTATCTCAACATCAACAATATTCTTGCCTTTTCTATCCTCTAACATGTAATACCCCAAAATTGGCACCTATCAAATTCAATCAATTTTGGTGCATTTCTCGAATTTATGCATCATCAAAGTCCTACTTTGCTAGGCAATTTTCTTTCTCCTACCTGACTTTATTTGACTTGATGTCAATTGCAAAAACCCTAAATTGCATTAATCAAATATTATAATTAATTCCTAAGTCTTTTGACTTTATTAGCTAAAATACCCCTATGATAATTTTATTTAATTCTAAAGTCCTAAGTGCTTTAAATTAAATGAAACTCACCCCTTTAGCTAAATACCCATAAAAGGAATTAATAAATTACTTGGTTATTCAAATGGATTATCATATTTGCATTTAATAAATCAAATATTCAAAGAGTCACCCATGTGGCAATAATCCATTTCTTTAATTAAGTAATTCTCTAATATTTGTCTCTTTCTCCTCCATTGGAAATGAAGAGTCCACCGTTTCGAATCAAGAAACTCTTCGTTCCTCTTCCAAGCTTGCCTATATCTTGAACCTCATTCTTCATTCGAAAGGATGACAATTTGAGAGCACATAAACTATAGCAAAATTCTGTCTCAATTATCTTCACATTTCAAGCATTGATATTGCATAATTAGCTTAATTCATCTTTAGTATAATTGCATTCTCATACTAGATCAACTTGCTTATTGCTATTAGCTTAATATCCACATTTCTTTCAAGCTTTAGATTAAAATCTGCATCTTCATTCTTAGATTAATTGCATTTCATTTTAGTTTATTTGCATTTCTTGCTCATCTTTCAAGATTAAAATCCTCTGTATTAGCTTGGTCTTTTGGTTATTGGCTCTCGTTCTAAGAGTAATTCATACACCCTAGTTAATTACGAGGCAACAGGTCGAATTGATAGAATCATGCGAGTTGAGTAATTCATACTTCTCTCCACGATTCGATGATCGAGCAATGACTATGTTACATTTGTGCCTGATTTAGAGGTCACATTAAGACACACACATTTTGGCGCCCATCGTGGAGCAGAAAAGATCAATTTCTGGCCTCATTCTTGATTTTTCTGATAGGAAATTTGAGCTCTGCAGTGCGTCCGTACTATCCTGTGTACAGATTCTCGCGCAAGAATCCAGAGCATACTGCATGAAGTTTCGCTCCTAGTAGCACTCTCTCGCATGAAATTTCACATCCTCGCGTAGCACCCTGTGTTTTCTCGCGCGCTGTGGGGTACTTCCTCGCGCGAGATTTGACTGCATTTTTTAAAAAATTTTCCAGTCTCTCTATTTTCTGTTCCAGATTTCTATCCGTTCCTGTTTGCTGTTAATTTTCATTTCTCTGTTATTTTTACAGCATAACAGTTTTCTGCAGGACGTTTGTCGAAGAACATAAAACATGCTAATGGTTTGATTGCAGGACGATAGTCGAAGATCTCATAAAACATTGTGTTTGTTTCTTGCTTTCATTCACATAGTCTAAATAGGGCTCCGTTAAAATTTCTTGAGAATTTTGATAGTGGGCTAGGGAATTTGGCTCTTCATTACACGAAGGTGATGACCATGAATGAACCCAAAAACCCAATGATCCTACTAATATGACAGATTCTTGGGGAAGCGGAGAACGGTAGTGAATCTTTAACACTTCTACTCGTCAGGGGATTATGCTCTTCTCTCTTTGAGAGAACCAGAAACCCAAAAATGTGTGGATTTGGTGAAGTGAAGCTAACTCAGTGATGAATCTTCTTGATGTGTTTGGGTGAGGAAACGGGATAGAGAAGTATGCTCTTCTCCCTTTGGGAGAACCAGAAAATCTGACCCCCGAATCTGAACCAAGTCTAGTGTCACCTTTAGAGGGCCTGCCAAAATTTGAACCTTCGGGAATGACCCAAGTGAGTACGCACCTATCACCGGTGATTCCACCTCACTATAATAAAGAACGCTTTGTTGAGTCTTAAGAATCCAAGCCATGTTAGCTTCCTTCTCATGATTTTGACTATCATCTTGAGAAGGCTCTGTTTGTTGTACTGAGCGGCACCGCTCCTAGCCCTGCTTGCGGGGGTGTATAACTTTCAGGTGTCAGTGTGGCAGCGAGGCCCTAGCCCTGTATCAGGGGCACTAGAGGTTAGTGTGAAAAGAAGCCCACTAAAAAATTTCCCTAGTTAGTTGCCTACCCGGTTCACCTCTGAAAGGAGTCATAATCTTTGCGCAGGGAGGGGGAAGAATCTCTCCCGTAGATTCCCATCATAGGCATACACCTGGACGCTTGAAGGTGGTATACGACACTGGCCCCTGCCACAAGGGTAACCTTTGAATGTATACTATTGAGTCCTTGGAAACACCAAAAACATGGGTTCCCTTTAGGGGGTGACACGACTGTGTGAGGTGCACGTATGCACATAAGAAATGTGGCAAAGGTTTTGTCTTCTCACCATTTGTTTTGGTAGGGATAGCTATGTGTTTGTTATTGAGTCTTAAAAATTGTCCAATCATTATCAAACAAAGACTCCCCTGATGCTATCATGTTGCTTTGTCCTTGATAGGCCTGTTAATGACTACTTCTTGTATCACAACTGCTTAATTTAAACCATTGTGTCTTTAAATGAATGCTTGAAACCTCAAAATGAGATTGTTGATTAAACTGTTCTGCAAACCTATCAAGAAACTAGTTTTTTTGTCAGACATCAATTTAGGCTGTATCTCAAAATTCAACTTTAACCTCAAAAATTGTGTCGAACTGTCAGACTTTGGATTTTTCCAGCGTGAAGTTTCACCTTCCAGAGCACTTTCTCGCACGAGACTTTGTTCTTTCGCATGAAGTTTGGTGTTCTCTCGCGTGACCTGTTGTTTTCTCGTGTGAACCTGTATCCAGATTTCAAAAATAGAGAGTAAATTCCCGTTGACTGGTCAAACCTCTTCCTGATCTACTTTTTGTCTAAGGTCTGTTTATCTATTTTCCTGTCATTCACTGTCAGAAACTGAGTGTATCAGACTGAGAATCAATTGATTATTACTTTGACTTGTGTTGTCTCTCATCTGTTTGTCTTATCTCTCTATGCTCTTGTACCTCGCGTTGCAATAGTCATATCTCGGCTATTCTAGCCACACTCTCGACGATTCATGCCCGGTGCATTTTACATCTTGACTGTTCTAGCCTCTTATCTCCTCTTATTTTTTTTCGCTATCCTAGAGACAGAGTTTTGAGCATTATCCTAAGTTCCTTCTTGTCACTTAGTCTTTATCTATGACTGTTACGACTAGAAGCATCAATAATTTCCCCATTTTGGGTATTGGACAAGGTAGAGGTAAACCTTGTAGTCAAGGAAGAGGTCATCCCAAACCTATCACCCAATCTGAGTGTTGTGAGGGATCCTGGCATTCCTCCTCGTTCCAAAAGTATTATAATCCATTGTTTCAAACACAGCCTGACTTTCAATAATATTATAACCCATTATTTCAAGACCAACAAGACTCTGAAGGGTCACTTTCTAGAATCGATCCTATCGATCCTCTTGAACCTATCGACTCTTTTGATCCTATTTTCAAGATGGGAGATCCATTCCACTTCCCAGGGGGAGGTAAATTCAGCAATAGTCATGAGCAATCTCCAAATGACCAAGGTTATAGCCAGTCTTGAAATGACAAGCGTTATGATCAACCCCGCAATATTCAACATCCAGTCAATAGCAGAGATCTATGTAGTCTAAAGCAACGACAAGGGGAGCCTTTCTTGGATTTTCTCCAAAGATGGAGACAACTTTGCACGAAGTATCCACGTAAGTTACCCGATCTGAAAAGCTTGATATCTTCTTGGACAATCTTGTCCTGGATTTTGGATACCAAGTACAATTACAAGGTCCCCTCACTTTTGATAGCATGATCAGGCAAGCTATGAGGATAGAGTCATTTATGATAAAAAAGGGAGATCTGACTTTGAACAAAGACAACAAGCAAGGACTTTCTCCCTCAAACAAAGATAAAGATGATTTTGTCAACAAGAATAGAAATGTTGTGAATAACAGGGTTGTTGACAATGTGACGCCAAAACCCTCAAACTCATTCTTCAATCTCACCTCTAGCATACAAATGGTCAAAGCCATTGAGAAGGCTGTGACAGAAACTCAACCACCTTGAAGATTCGCTAGAAACAAGTCTTGGGCCTCTCAACCCAAGTGTGACTTCACTTCCTTGGGATAACCTCTCGATGTGGTTTATAGGACTTCGGTGCAGGACCAAATACTCGCTCCTTTGGAAAGTGTCTCTATGACCCGCAACTGCACCCGCTTGGTGGAACGAAAATTCCTATTGTGATTATCACCAGAAAAAGGGTCACAAGACTTCTACCTGCCTTCAGCTGTGTCATAAGGTCCAGGATTTGATTGACAATGGTGACATGGTTGTGGACAACCATAACAAGAGTTTGAACCATCAGACATTCAAATATTCCTTTCCTCATGAGAAAGGTGAATCATCCAAGTCTAAAGATACCAACAATGTGGCTACCTATACGTATGATACTAATGACATTGTCAGCAATATGATTAAACCTATTGATGTTGGATATTATGACATGATCATTTCTCCAGGGAGCAAGGATGCTCCTAAACCCAAAAATTCATTTGTCTTGTGAGGCCCTCAACCTCCCTCATATAACTTCACTCAGTCTCCAGCTTGTACGAATGCTATCACTCGATCTTGTGCGAAGATCGTTCTCAAAGGTCCAAACCTTGGACATTCGGACCAAAAAAATCTATGGATAAAGCCCTCACCAAGGCAAACATCCCCAAATATCTCGATCTCAACTGGTTTCAATCTATGGTGGGTCACCTGACCTCGCCTCACTATTTGTCCTTTTTCAAAGAGGATGATCATTCCTTAAGCCATCCGCATAATGCTCTCCTGCACACTGAAGTTATGATAGGCCCCAAGCGTGTTTTCCATGTCCTCATTGACAATGGTGCTGGCCTAAATATTTTCTCTGCTAAGCTACTTACCCAAATGACAGACAACTTTGTTCCCGCCAATAGAGAGTCCACTGAGTTCTATGATGCTAAGCTAAAAGAAATAGAAAAGACCCTAAAGATCAAAGATATTGGCATGGGGGAATATCAGATTGAGTTCATCTTGTCACTGACAGCTCTCCCCACATCTCCGCATTCTTGTGAGAGACCCTCTGTAGATAGATTTGGTACTAGATATTAGGGCCATGAACTTGACCAACCTAGCTGCAACTTTCAGTCATGCAAGGATTCAGATAATGGAGACATAAAAATCTAGCCTATGACACATGAAGGGCTTTTGAATATTCAACATTTTGATTCTGACTATCTATCCACTAGTAAATTTGACCTCAATTTTTGACGACAATTGATCAAAATTTTGACAGTAATTGGTCGAATTTACGACCAAAACTTTTGTCGGTCTTTTTTTGTTGAATTTTCGACGTATTTATAATTAGTCAAAATTTTGACCAAACCAATGGTCAGAATTTCGACTATAGCCCAAGCTTAAAATTACCGTCATTTTTTAGTGCATTGGTCAAAATTTTGACCAATACTTCCACCAACGAGTGGTCGCAAATTTTGACCAATTCACTAAAAAAATGACGAGAATGCCATGCTTTCCACCAAACCAATGGTCGAAATTTCGACCATTGTATTGGTCGAAAGCATGACATTCTCGTCATTTTTTTAGTGTATTGGTCAAAATTTGCGACCACTCGTTGGTGGCAATTGCTTCTAGAGTTGGTCGAAATTTTGACCAAACGTTGGTGGAAATTAACCGTGGCATTGGTCGAAAATTTCGACCAATGTTTTTTTTTATTTTTTTAAATTCTATTTCGATTCAAATGTGTAGTTTTTTGAGTCAAACTCATTGACCTTTGATTCATGAGTAGTGGTTTACACAAACCCATCTCTCATGAGAATGAATGGAACACTTAGCACTCATTGGC
>MU225356.1:299585-334991 GCA_018584345.1 Thuja plicata
ATTTCGACCAACACGGGCATAAAAGTAAAAAAAAGAAAAGTTATCATTTATAATGCGACCAAATAAAACAATTTTGCTAGTTGGTCGAAAAGTTTGGTCGAAATTTGGGGTCAAATCTATTAGTGATCTCAAGAACATGATCTTGGTCCTCACCAGGAGAATTTTATCCACTCTTTCTTGAACATACTCCTACTACTGTTGACTCTAATGGTACACATACTGATTGGGGGCAACTGTCTGACTTCTCCCTCATCTTGGGTATGCCTCAGGGTATACCTATTTTAGATTTCTCCACCACTCCTGCTACTGAACAAGATCCGATTGTTGAAGAAACACTTCCTGTGACAGAGGATAGCGATGAAGAAAATCTACCGCCTACTATATCTCTAGCTGATTACATGTCAGATGCTACTACAAAGATACCAGTTGATGCTATACACAAATATGCTGCTCCTACCAACTCTGAAAGAGAAGAAAGTTCTAATCCTCCAGATCAAGAAACTGATGATGATCCTTTCCACCCTCCTATGGAGATCATTCCTATGGCTCCTAGGCCATCTACTCCAAGCTATACTTCTACCACTCCAGCAAATCATGGGTATGAGAGACCCCATCCTGTTAAAGTCTCATGGAATATTGGTAGATCCAGAATTGAAATGGTTCCTATTCGCACGCTCTTACCACCTGAAAGGGGACCTGACTCTTGGAATAGGTTATCTTGGTTAGGGTCACATAATATTCCTCCAAACTTATCTGACTCTTCTAGGGCAACTTGCAATCGATAATGTTTTATGGAAGATAATTTTCTCAATCTATCTGATTCATTCATGAATGATGAGGATGATTCTGATATCTTTGCACTTGAGCCCATACCATTGACTACTCATCCTCCACCTCCTCCCTAAGATAAGTGGCTCATCCACTTTCCACTCCACCTCTCCACCTAAACCAGCCATATAAGCCTCTTTCATCCACCATTCCTGAGTCTTTTGGAAGTAGCTTGGATGTGTAACACAAAAATAATAACAAGAATCCACTCAAATCTCAAGGTCACCATGTCCCATCTAATCGACATGTGACTAAGAAAAGAAAAAAAAAGCAATAGAGTTGTTCAAAAGACTGCAAAGGTCCTCAAAGAGAAGAAGACAATCAAAAGAAAAAAAAAAGGATCTCGAAATCCATCTTGCAAGCATTGTCATCAAAAGCACCTCAACGTAAAGAAGAAAAAAATCAAAAGCTATGTGGATTCCAAAAAGGAAAATCAAAGTTGCCATTCGAGCTTCCAAAATTATCATGCTTCCCTCCATTTCATCGCCCTTGCCTCTCATACTTTATACCCTTCATTCCATCTTGCCTTTTCCCAAAGTGCATATTAGTATCTCCTTATTGCTAAAGACATGACTAAGAAAAATCTAGAACGTACTCTCCCTAAGCGTTTAGAGCATGAGAAATATGACAAAGAGTTAAGATGTGTCTGCGAGGACATTTGTGGGTCTCACTTAAGTGATCTTTCATTGACTATGGATCTCTCAATAGCTGGGCACTAACAGTTGTATCTTCTGTCATTACTACAAAATCTGGTTCTGATTCTACAACTTCTCATATGACTACTACTACTACAAATGATTGTGTTTCCAGAGATTCCTACTGAAGGAGAGCAACTCAAAGAGCCTATCAACGCTCTTCATCTAAAGAAGTTCTACAGCTGACATTATCTATGTGCTCATGTACATACTTATTGATCTTGAAAAAATCCTAAAAATGATATATTGTCAAAAATCCTAAAAATTGCAAAATGTCCTGAAAAAATGATCATCTTAGTGAAAACCTGGTAAACAGGAGCTTTGATGTATCTATTATCCTGGTGAAAACTTGGTAAACAGGCGCCTTGATAATACTCAAAAAAAAAATTGAAAAAATACAAAAAAATGAGATATTCAAAAAATAAAAAAAAGAGAAAAGTGCAAAAAAATTGAAAAAGAAGAAAAATGTGCCATTGATGAAAACCTGGTAAATATGCGTCATGATAGTAAAAATAGAATCTCTGCCAAGATGGTGAAAACCTGGTAAACAGGTACCTCTTGTTACCAGAAGAAATATCTTCTCTCAGCGTCGCGTGGATCTTAGTTTCCTATTTTAGTTGGCTTTCCCGCTTTAGTTTCCTGTCCTCGCTTTCATGCTTTAATTTTTTCCCACTTTAGTTTGTTTCCCGCTTTAGTTCGCTTCCCGCTTTGGTTTGCTAGCTCATGCATTCTCTTTTAGATGTCTTCGAGATTTTGATCAACTCTTCATGGATTGGAACTGGTAACGCTTGGGGGCACCTACTTGGTCTAGGGGGCATTGTCCTATCACTTTTGGAGACTCTTTTGTGCATGAGTCACCAACATTTCTCACTGCATCTGCCGGCTGATGCCTAGCTACTTATGAGATTTCTCTCCTGGAGGATCTCTCGTGTATCGGTCACCAGTGGTTCCCACTATGCCTACCTACTGATACCTAGCTTTCATCTGACCTCTCTCTTTCAGGATCTCTTCCTCACATCAATCACTAGTGGTTCCCACTACGTCTACCTGTTGATGTTTCGCTAGTATCTCTGAGATTTCTCGCCTAGAGGATCTCTCTCGTATCGGTCACCAGCATTTCTTGCTGCGTCTACCTACCAATACTTTGTTTAGCTCCCCGGTATCTTCTTGAGACTTTGTCTCTCGCGATGGTCACCAGTGGTTCTTACTGCGTCTGCCTGTAGTCGCTATCCCGTTGAGACTTTAAACGTTGTACATTTCTGATTCGACTCCAATCCACTTGAACACGAACTTAAACTAAAACTAAAACTGAATTTGTGTTCCTCTAAGGCATGCTGAGCTTTGTTTTCTTTGAGTGCTTGTTTGTTTTCTTTCTTTGCTTTCTGCTTGCTAGTTTAGTTCCAATGAACCAAAGTATCTATCTAAGAGGGGTGTTCGTCTGTAAGAGCCTCCATCTCGTATTGGATGGCCATGTGTACCTTGACTCCTTTTATATGGGCACTTTGGTGAGGTTTTTTCTTCTCCTTGTCTATTTTTGAGTGACTTCTTTCTACTACAAGTGAAATTGCAAATGCTCGTCTTGCTAAGTGAACGTAAGGGTCACTGCGAGCACCATTGAAATGCTTATCTTTCACCTAAGAAAAAGGAAGAAACTCTTGCGTGTCTGGTGTGTTTGTGTGCAAGCAACATTTTGGTCATTCTAGCAGCTATGCTTTAATGCTTATGTTAACTTTCTAAATCAAAAGGAATAGGTGTTCAGGTCATTCTGGCTTCTTGTGCCTTAATGCTTACACCTCATTCTAACAAATCTAAGACTTATGTCATATTCATATTCTCATGATTGCAATGTCAGTGGGAATTATATGGCATCCTACGAATGTCCGTGCTAAAAACTCCATGATGAAAATATGGGAAGTCCAACAACCAAGTCCTAGGATTGCATCCGTTCATTCTTAGACTTGCATTTAGCTTAGGCTTGCATCTTTCATTCTAGGCTTGCATGGAGACAATGTTTGGTTCTCTCTTGATTGTCTTCTAGATATCTTCATCAAAGGTTCTCATCTTTTATCCCGGTTTCATCACGGCTGCACAAGGCTTTTGGATCAAAATTGAAATCTGACATCTCTAGATAGCTCAAAATCATGTTTTAAATTCTGTGATCCTTTGGGATCGGATGCTTGTGCAGTCAGCCTTCTGGCATAATTTTCCTTTCAGATCCTCATCTTTTCATCATGTTCTCAAGATCTTTGCTCTTTTCATCAAAGTCAACTCTAGTCAAATTTGGTCAACCATAGTCAAACTTGGTCAACATGACCTCTAGATTGCTCCAAATTGCTTCTGCATCTTCTCGATGCTTCTTTAGTCTGCTCTGAATTCTTCTGGATCTTTGATCTTATCTTTATCTGCAACTTCTTGCTGTCAATCATCTTCTGACATGTCATCTTTTGATTTCGCTCCCGACGGGGCAGGATGATTGCATCATTGAATCTTGTCAAACCAATTCTTGAATCAGTCTAATATGAATCATCAGTTCTCATTGCTAGGGGCATCTTGGTGCCTCGCATCTTGTTATCTTATCATCTATCTCTTAGGTATTTGAGCAATCTAACTCGGACCCTCAAGGGCCAAGCTTTGTTCTGGAGATGGTTCTTGAAATCTTTTAGGTATTGGGGCAATCTAACCCTAATTCCTAGGAGTCAAGCTTCGTTCGGGAGATGGCTCTTGAAATCTCTTTTGGACCGTTATCTGGGAAATCTAACCCAGGTCTCAGAGGATTAACCTTCGTATTCGGGCAATCTAACCTTGATTCTGGAGATAGTCCTAAAATCTTCATCAATTGGTATTGGGGAAATCTAACCCCGATTCCGGTTTTCTTTTAGACCGTCATCTTCGCAATCTAACTTAGACTTCAGAGAATCATGCTTCTTTCTGATCGGTGTCTTGGTGACCTAACCTAGACTCCTGAAATCTTTACTCATCTGTCATATCAGACTATTCTTTGAATCAATGCGCTATTCGCACATCAATTCAAAGAGGGGCAAATGTAATACCCCAAAATTGGCACCTATCAAATTCAATCAATTTTGGTGCATTTCTCAAATTTCTGCATCATCAAAGTCCTACTTTGCTAGGCAATTTTCTTTCTCCTACCTGACTTTATTTGACTTGATGTCAATTGCAAAAGCCCTAAATTGTATTAATCAAATATTATAATTAATTCCTAAGTCTTTTGACTTTATTAGCTAAAATATCCCTATGATAATTTAGTTTAATTCTAAAGTCCTAAGTGCTTTAAATTAAATTAAACTCACCCCTTTAGCTAAATACCCATAAAAGGAATTAATAAATTACTTGGTTATTCGAATGGATTATCATATTTGCATTTAATAAATCAAATATTCAAAGAGTCACTCATGTAGCAATAATCTATTTCTTTAATTAAATAATTCTCTAATATTTTTCTCTTTCTCCTCCATTGGAAATGAAGAGTCCACCATTTCAAATCAAGAAACTCTTCATTCCTCTTCCAAGCTTGCCTATATCTTGAACCTCATTCTTCATTCGAAAGGATGACAATTTGAGAGCACATAAACTATAGCAAAATTTTGTCTCAATTATCTTCACATTTCAAGCATAGATATTGCATAATTAGCTTAATTCATCTTTAGTATAATTGCATTCTCATACTAGATCAACTTTCTTATTGCTATTAGCTTAATATCCACATTTCTTTCAAGCTTTAGATTAACATCTGCATCTTCATTCTTAGATTAATTGCATTTCATTTTAGTTTAATTGCATTTCTTGCTCATCTTTCAAGATTAAAATCCTCCGTATTAGCTTGGTCTTTTGGTTGTTGGCTCTCGTTCTGAGAGTAATTCATACACCCCAGTTAATTAGGAGGCAACAGGTCGAATCGATAGAATCATGTGAGTTGAGTAATTCATACTTCTCTCCATGATTCGATGATCGAGCAATGACTATGTTGCGTTTGTGCCTGATTTAGAGGTCACATTTAGACACATACATAACTGACATGATGACCTATTTCTAAATTGACAATCTTTTTCAAGATGACCAACTTTATGGAAAAAAAAGCATGCCATATTGGTTGACCTCCAAGGTCCAGCATTACCTCTTTGTGTTTTGATTTTGCAATTCATCGCTAGATAACCGTAATTTACACATACAAAACATGTCTGTAGATGCATAAAATTGGACAAATACTGTTAAATTGCAAAAATCAATTAAATGGCTCAAAATCATTAAAATGGACATAATTCAATAAAGTTGGACAAAATCAATTAAAGCAAAGGAAAAATTAAATAATGAGGTTAAATAATTAAATCAAAGCTTAAAAGGGCCAAAAACACTATATAATTGATTTTAATCAATTAATTGTATAGTTGTTTAAATCAAACATCAAAATCAACCTATTACCATTCCATGGCTAAATTTAATTAATTAATCGAATTTAATAAATCCTATTTTCTCTCAACAAAGTGATCAACCAATGAAAAGTGAGAACAAAAAGACATAAATCACTCACGTTTACAAATTGTCCAAAGATTTGAAACCATTTAAAGGGTTTTCCCCTCATTTGTCCCCCCATTTATGAACAAAGCAAAGTTTTTTGACTCAACCAAGGGATAACCATGATTACTTCACTCTACCCCCTACCCTTGGGAAATTACTATAAATATGAGGCATTTTGGAGAGCATTTCCATCTTGGAATTTCATTTGCATAGCATTGTTACTATAGGCAATTGAATTAGCATTCTAAGAGCAATTTGAGCAATTTGAGCATTTATTATTGTAGTTTGTCAATTTAAGCTAGATCAAGTATGAAATCATCATAGAAGCATAGCATAAGCATAGTAGCAGCATCATTTCTCATTTTAGAATTGTCACTAGTGAGGATCTAAGCTGAGAGCTTCACTTACCATTTCTTTCTAGAGAACCATGGGATAATATAGATTATAATTTCAATTTTAGTTAAATTTGCATTGTATTTGATTAAATTGATGTTAGTAGATCTTAATATAGATTATAATTTCAATTTTAGTTAAATTTGCATTGTATTTGATTAAATTGATGTTAGTAGATCTTAATTTCATGAAGGTGATATTCATCATCACACAAATGGCGCCCACCGTGGGGCTCTAAGCCTCATTTCATCATATTCATCTCCATTTGCATGTTTCTATATTCTGTTTTCCGTGAATTTCTTGCAGGAAACTTATAAAGTCACGCCTAAGGGAGATCTGTTCACACCTACGGTCAGTTTCTCTATCACTTCAGATCTCTGTATTGTCGCCTAATAGCTGGAGATTCACGCTTCCGACAGTAAAGCGTTCAGCCTTTACGGCTCAAAATCACGCCTGTGACTCAGGGAGTATAGCCTTGCTTTATTTTCCTGTCGCTTTATATTATGCTTTGCTTCGCACTTTAAAGTTACAGTCACGCTTAGAATAGGAACATTATCGCTTACTGTTGTTAAAGTGACGCTTAGCATTAATCATTTTGCACAATTTTAAGTTCTGCTTACGCCTCTGAATAAACTGTTCACGCCTGTGTAACTTTGGATATCGCTTGAGCCGCTGTAAAGTGACGCTCGCTATTCTCAAAGTTACGCCTGTCAGCAGTTTAGTCACGCCTATTAGCTGGACGATGTCACCTGAAACCTGCTGTCAGTATTTGCAGTTAATTTGATTAAACTACTTGGCTTACTCTCTGTTTTTATGATCTGACAGTATATGAGAAGTCACAGAAAAGTGTAGAGACCTGAGAGCAGATTCAACAAAGAGGAAAAGGCTTTAAGAAAGAAGATCAAGAAGGAGAATTTTGAGCACATAAAGGCTGTTCTTGAGAGCACACAAGAGGAAGAAAATAAGGTATTTCAAAATTACCTTAAAATTGTTGAAGCCTATAAAACAAAGTTTATTTCGTTAAATTGGATCTTTAGTGCATAATTCCAATTATTGTTTGAAAGATTTGCAATTAGAAGGCTTATAATTCATTATATAAAATGCATGCTTTGTAAATTTGATTTTGGTTTCCCCTCACTTTGAGTGTTTGTGTTGATTTATTTGTTGGAGGAAGGAGCCGGAACGATCGCCACTAGGTGAGTAAAAATCAATGGAAAATACTCAAAAATGCCCCTAACTTCGGTTAGCTACGAACAAGGTATTTTTCTATTACAAACTTGCACTTGCTTAGATTGCGGCATTCAATTTGATATGATCTTGGAGATAAAGTAGGAAATGAATTTCACACTTCAATTATAAGAATCTCCTTGTCAAGAGATTGAAAAAGAACAAAGGTGTTTGTAAGTGTTTGGAACAAAGGAAGGCAATAGGGATATGCTCTTCACTTTTTAAGTGAATCAAACTCCCAAACTTGTCCTACTAAGTTCATTTCTTGCTTTCCATGAACATGCTAGAGATTTAGTGGGCTCGCCTCCCGAGTTTGCCTTAGCAAGGCCGGTGAGAGGGACAGCCCAAGTGGGACACACTTGCTTTTACCGTGAGAATCCAACCCACTTTAAAATAAAATGCATGCATCCTTAATGGGGTGTGTGACAAACGGATTTTGATTTTTCAACCTTCCTCTAGTAGTCGTCACAGATTGCGCGAAATCATACTTCGGTGCGTGTGGGAAGCCCCTTTATTGAGAGATGAGAGATTAAAGTCTATTTGAATGGAATACTTACTAAATCCAGGTTAAAAATAGAAAAGCCACCTTGTAGAGCCATGTTTACAAGCCAATTTGACTTTAGGTAGGCTGTTTGGAATTCTTTATTGTGATATACTTGTGAAAAACATTGGAGAACATACACATTAGAGTGTTTTTAGGGACATGATGATAAAGTGATGTGTGTGTTGCGCTTGTTTTTCTATTTTCAAACACAAAAATTTCCAAAAACTGATCTTAAACATTTTAAAAATAAAAAATCTTACACCCTGGTAAGAGAAGTGTCACTTGGACACAAACAAAACTCGCCTATCAGAGGTTCAGTCACGCCTATGACTTGTTCAAACACGCGTAGACACACTGAAGTCACGCTTAGAAAAATTTTAAACACGCCTGGTAAAACTGGAAATCCGCCTGGAAATAACAAAGTGTCGCCTGAGAACCTACAGGGTGTCGCCTGACACCACACCAGTGCAACATTTTTAAAGGTTTCAGTCACGCCTACAATCAATTCAGTGACGCCCAAAAACCTAAAAGGGCAAACAGAGAGTACTTGCAGGGCAAATCAGAAAATTTTGAACACATATCTGGATACCCTTTTCCGTGTTCTTACTGTGTCAACTCTCAGTTGGGTCAAAATTCTTGTTTCTACAGTATTGTTGCAAATCATCCGAAGGATTAGACCACTAGTAATCTTAGCTCATATCTCCCAAGGTTCATGCCTACATTTACCAGATCTTATTACATCAAGAAAACCTTGCAAGCTGACGGGACCTATTTGAGACAAGAGCTTCCTTACCCTGGAGACGAGTCTACTACTCCTAGAATACCTCAAAAGTCACCCGAACAAGAAGGGGAAGACAACATGATGTATTATGGTAGTTTGGGTGGTAAAGACAAGAATGGCATTGATCTCACTAACCAGGGTGATGCCAACAATGGGGGCATTGATATAAATAACCAAGGCAATACTACTAATCAAGGCAATACCAACAATGGAGGAGCAGATCAAAATGCTCAAGGGATTGGCCAAACTCACACTTGAAATAACACCAAACTAACGACAGAAGATGCCACGGATGAAAAGGTTAGTGAGGCTATCCAATGTCCTTATTTTCAAAAGCTCATGGAAAAGGCAATGGACAGGGATAGAGAAAAACACTTTCTGGACTTAGTTCAAAAGGGTCTCAAACTTCCACGTGACTATGATGTTAACCAACTTAAACTATCAGAAGTTGAGGAAAGTACTTTAGACATCATGAACAAGCAATTCAAGATGTTTCAAATGCAATTGGACAACATTAAGCAAAGCGGGGCTCCCAAGCCTTTCTCCATAGAAGCATTGTGTCCATTCCCATTTGATAAAAGCTTGGTCATAGTACCATTCCCAATTAATGTGGTGTTTCCCAAGTACGACAAGTATGAAGGAACAACGGATCCCCAAGACCACTTACGAGATTTTTGTGCATTGAGCTTAGAGTTCATGCATGATACAACATATTTAATGAGATTATTTCCGCGGAGCTTAGGAGGCATGGCCACGGAGTGGTTTTCTAAGTTACCCTCTGGCATTAAGACCTTTGAAGAGTTAGCTTCGAAATTCGTGGCCCATTACTCATATAACATCAAACATGAGGTCACGATGATAACATTATGTAACACTAAGCAAAAGGATGGAGAGGCATTCCTTACGTTCCTACAAAGATGGAGGACAGTTTTTGCAAGATATCCTAGAAGCGTGCCCGAAAAAGAGAAGATGGATATCTTCATAAATAGTTTAAGCAATGAGTTGAACTACCGGTTACGGATGCAATGTCCAAAAACCTTTCAAGATCTAATTGAAAATGGAGTAACAATGGAGGAAGTGCTGGTCAAAAGTGGAGAACTCAAACTGTACAAAGATAATAAGAACAACTCCAACAACAATAACTCCAACAATGGCAACAATTAGAAAAATAATTGGTTCAATAACAATAGTCGATATAAGAACAACAACAAGGGGATTGTGAATGATGGAGTGGTAGAATCTAGCAACTTGAAGGCGGTCCCATTTGCTCTTACAAGGACACCTAATCAGGTGAATAATACCAATTAGATGCTCAATGCACCTTCCAACAACAACCATGCCAATAATGGAAATCAAGGAGATAAGGCAAGGAATGCTAAATTTGATAAATATTTAAGGCCTACTCCTCAAAGGAACTTCACACCCTTGGGTGAACCCCTAGAAAAGGCCTTAAAGACTCTCATGGATAAAAATGTCATTACTCTACCCAGCATTCAGCCTTATGAGCCAAATAACAAGCCTAGTTGGTGGAGTGCCAATAGCCATTGTGAGTATCATAGAATTCGAGGGCACACAACAAATGAATGCCTTCAACTAAAGAATGTAGTGCAAGATTTAATTGATGGTGGCACGATCACCATTGATGGACCTCAAAGCAATGAAGATCATACAAAATTCAAACAACCTTTCTACAAGCATGACAAAGGGGAGTCATCTAATGGTAACAAACAAAGCGACAATAACCTTAACTTTGCGCCACCTTATGATAACATTGTGAATGCCATAATAATCAAGGAACAACCTCAAAAAGAGACATCAAATGTTGTCACAAGAGGGCAGACTTCAAAGATTACCTTACAAGGGATTGCGCCCAAAGTTATCAACACTCCGCAATCCAACATCGTGGTCAAGCAACCTTCTACAACAGAAAAACCTTATAGCTTGGTTGATCAATTGCAAAGAACTTCAGCACAAATTTCTATCTTGGAGCTATTAAGGTTATCCCCTAACCATAAGGAAATTTTAGAAAAAGCTATAGTAGAGACGAATGTTCCTACTAACTTAGAAGAAGAGAAGTCCCAAAACATGGTAGGTCATCTTGTGGCACCTCATTGTCTCTCATTTTCCGACCAAGATGACATGTCTATAACCCATCCTCAAAATCTACCATTGCATATAGAGGTCTTAATAGAAAGGCATAGAGTCAAAAGAGCCCTAATTGATGGAGGAGCTGGCCTTAACATTTGTACATTAAGTCTTGTTAAATCCTTAGGGTTATCCAAGTCTTGCATCGACCCTATGAAAAAAATCACCATCAAGGCTTATGATGAAGCTAAAAGGGCCTCTAAAGGCATGATTGTATTGCCCATACAAGTGGGACCAGTCAAGAAGGACACCAATTGCCAAGTATTGGACATGAAGTTAACTTATAATATTTTGTTGGGGAGACCATGGATCCACGAGATGCAAGCAGTCCCATCCACGTACCACCAATGCATCAAATTCCCATACACGGGTGAAGAAATCACGTTTGGAGGGGACTCAAACCCGTTCCAATATTGTAATGCACTCAAACCCCTTCATGAGCTATCTATTCCACATAACCAAGAAGGAATTATTCAAAGGATCACCATTGAAGATGTTAGAATGAAAGAACTAACATTAGGTGCTACATCCAATCCTCCTCAAGCTAGCTCAATGACATCAACTAAGGGAAAGGAAAAAGTGAGCTACGAGGGTCCAACGAAAAGTACATATCAAGCACCTAAATCAGAGATAGCAATATACAAACCTACCAAAGAAGAAAAGGAACAAGCTAAAGAAGATCATTACCAACACATGAGTGAAATGATGAATAAATTTGAAAAACAATGCAAGATCAGTTCAAAGGGAGTAGGAGAATATTCAGTTTCTCTATTCAACATGTCCACATCCCCAAAATCACATGGCAAACCGTCAAAAGAGCATATTCCACATAAATATAATTCCTATTTTGTAAGGGAAAGTAACAAAGCAGCATTTGACAAGGAAGAAGATGAAGTCCTTCAAGGGCTCTATCAAGATGAGGAAGATACCTCAAATACTCCCATGGAAAGAATTCAGCATGTTAATATACAAACCGAGCAATATGGGAAAGGGTTTGATATAATGCAAAAGATGGGATACAAGGGAAGAGGACCCTTAGGCCAAAGAAATAGAGGATTGTTAGAACCCATTGAACCTATTTGGAGGGAAAAACAAGAAAAATCCAGAGTAGGCTATCAATACAAAGGCGAAAGCTCTAGCCCAATGCAAGAATTTTATCCTTGAGTAAATGCCTTAGAATCTGATGGAGATAGTGATGATTCTAGAGATTATGAGTGGGACACTTTATCAGATGAATCATGTCAAGACAAGGAAGTGATCAAAATACACACATATGCAAAGAGTCCAAAACAAGAAGTTCAAATCAATGAAGAACCTACTATACAAAGGCATAACATAGGCCAAGCATATACAAGTCCGCCTTGGATAGATACATTTTGGATGCCTTCAGAGGAGGGAGATTCAAGTGTTAGTTTTAATCCACTCGTGGCTTTTCCCACGTTGTTTCCCATAGAAGTCGACGAGGATTCAAGTGAAGGGGATTTTGACCCTTCTTCCATGGATCATCTTGAGGAAGTGCACGTTAGAGATCTAAACGATACAATGTACGAACCTTCAAATGAAGTCATGTCCATAACCCAAATTGATGATACCTTGCCTAATGACTCATTAATCTTGCTATGTCCTGACCTAATTGATTGGGACCAAACCGAGCCAAGTGACTTACTTTATTTTTTGAATGACCAAGCAGCAAACCAATACCTTAGCACGGTTGAACCCTCTTTCACCAATGAACTCAAACCGAACATGATAGAAGCAGCGGGGGTTCAATCTCTTAGTCAAAAGAAAAAAATGAAAAAAAATAGAAAAAAGAAAAGTTCTAGTGTTGAAAACCATTATGTGGCAGCATTAGAACCAAAAAAAATAAAGATAAAAGACGTTTCCTTTGGTGAAAACCCAACTGTGGCATCAAAGGAAGAGAGATTGGATACCCTACCAGAGCATGAGGAAGAAAGGTCACCTATACTCATAGAACCAACAAAAAAAGTTAACATTGGTACGGAAGTGGATCCAAAGTTCATACACTTGGCTGCATCACTCACACCTCTAGAAAGAGAGGACTTCATAAAAATTTTCAAAGAGAAACAAGTAAACTTTGCATGGTCATATGCCGACATGCCTGGTTTAGATCATGACTTTATAATGCATCATCTAAATGTTAGACCTGGGATTAAGCCCGTGAAGCAAAAGTTGAGAAAGATGCACCCACACATAGCTCTTTCGGTCAAGGCAGAGTTAGAAAAATTGTTGAAAGTAGGATTCATAAGAGCAATAGCTTATGCTGAATGGATTTCGAACATTGTACCAGTCACTAAACATGACAAATCTATTCGAGTGTGCACAGATTTTTGAGATCTAAATCTGGCTTGTCCTAAAGATGATTTCCCACTTCTGAGTATTGATGCAATAGTTGACTTGACAGTGGGTCATTCCATGTATTCCCTAATGGATGGTTTTAGACAGTATAACTAGATCAAAATTGCACCCGAAGACCAAGAGAAGACTGCTTTTACTTGCCCTTGGGGCACTTTTTTTTTGGAATGTCATGCCCTTCGGTCTTAAGAATGTTGGAGCCACATATCAAAGGGCCATGACAACTATCTTCCACGACATGATGCACACATTCTTAGAAGACTATGTGGATGATATATTGGCAAAATCCCACAAAAGAGAAGAACACCTCCAAATTTTGAAGAAGATATTTATTAGGTTGGAGCAATTCAAGGTCAGATTAAATCCAAAAAAATGTGCCTTTGGAGTCCAATCCAGCAAGTTACTAGGTTATATAGTTTCCGCCAAAGGAATTGAAGTGGACCCCGAGAAAGTACAAGCCATAATGGACATGGAGATACCAAAGAATATCAGACAAATGAGATCATTACAAGGCAAAATCCAATCCATAAGGAGGTTTAACTCTCAATTGGCTGAAAAATGTGACTCTTTCAATAGGTTGCTACATAAAGATACTATATTCATATGGGATGCTAAATGTGATCAAGCTTTTACATTGTTGAAGACCTATTTGACGAATCCGCCCATTCTCATGCCACCTATCAAGGGAAAAGCATTTCTTTTATATATATCTGCTATGGAGAGGTCCCTAGAAGTCCTTTTGGCGCAAGAAGATGAACAAGGAAAGGAAGGAGCTATTTACTACTTGAGTAGGACATTGATCAAATATGAACTCAACTACACATTCATGGAAAGAGTTTGCTTAACAGTTGTGTTTGCATCTCAAAAGTTGAGACATTATATGTTGATGCATAAGGTCAAACTAATTGCCAAAATTGACCCTCTCAAATATTTGTTAAGTAAAACAGCCTTAACAGGTAGGATAGCCAAGTGGGTGATGATATTGAGTGAATTCGACATTGAGTATGTCGATAGAAAAGCAATCAAAGGACAAGTGATAGAAGATCACTTAGCTGAAAATCCCATGACTTCTACACAAACTATTCAAGTGGAATTTCCAGATTCCACCATTGTAAACATAGAATAAAAAATGTGGAAGTTATACTTTGATGGCTCTTATACTCAAGGAGGTTCTGGGGTCGGCATACTATTGGTCACTCCTCAAGGTTACACCATTCCTAAGTCCTACAAGATTATGTTTCCATGCACAAATAATATAGCGGAATATGAGGCACTTGTCATAGGTATCAAAATGGCCTTAGAATAGAACATCACTGAGCTACAAATATATGGAGATTCTCAACTTATCATCAATCAAGTCAACAATGAATATAACACTAAAGATGAAAAGTTAATGCCATATAAGACCATGATTGATGGTTGGAAGAAGTACTTTGCTTTTATCACCTTTTAGCAGATTCCTAGAGAGAAAAACATAGCAGCTGATGCCATGGCCACCTTGGCTTCCTTGTTACAAAAATTGGATCAAAATGAGAAGTACGAGTTCTTGGTGGAAGAGTTGGTAAAACCTGCATTCACCCTTCCCGAAACCCAAATTGTTGCCCTACTACATGGACATGACTCCCCTTGGTATGGCCCTATATATGCATATCTTAAAGACCAAGTGCTACCCTTAGACCAAACCCAAGCTCAAAAATGAAACTTTATACAACAATCCTCCCGTTACATAATCCTTTCTGAAACATTGTATCGTAAGGGTCTTGACAGGACGTTACTTAGGTGTCTAGAGGAAGAAGAGTCTAGATTAGCTTTACATGAAGTTCACGAAGGTGTTTGCGGGTCACACACCAGTGGGTTAAATCTAGCTAAGAAAATCCTTCGCTTAGGGTATTTTTGGAAGACATTAGAAAATGATGCTTGCCACTTTGTCAGGATATGCAGCAAATGTCAATATCATGGTGACATGATACATGCACCGGTACAAGAATTGCACCCATTTGTTACACCTTGGCCTTTCTATCAATGGGGGTTTGATCTAATTGGAGTCATCTACCCACCTTCTTCAAATGGGCACAAATATATCATAACAGCCACATAATATTTCACTAAGTGGGTTGAAGTGGTTCCTTTGATAACAGCAATGGGTAAACAAATTTCCATGTTCATCTTGAATCACATCATTTGTAGATATGGCATTCCACACGCCATCATAACAGATAATGGAAAATAGTTTAAAAACAAGGATGTGGATGAACTTTGTGCTACATTTCATATCACTCATCATTCATCATCAATCTATTACCCTCAGGGAAATGGGCAAGCCGAAGCCACAAATAAGAACATCTTGAAAATCTTGAAGAGGTCGGTTAATAAAATAGGAAGGGATTGGCATGTACAAATTAATCCAAAATTATGGGCTTATAGAAAAAGCATAAGGACGCCTACTGGAGCCACACCCTTTTCATTAGTCTATGGGACCGAAGCAGTCCTACCATTAGAGGTTGAAATCCCATCTCTACGAGTTTCATTACAAGGATTGATCACCGATGAGGACTATAGAGTCGCTAGACTTCAACAATTAGAGTTGCTGGAAGAACATCAAACACGAGCTTATGAGCACCTGAAAGTGTACCAAAATAGAATTTCGAGGAACTGTAATAAACACATCAAACCAAGAGTCTTTCAGGTAGGAGACTTGGTGTTGAGAGAGAATCCAAAGAATCAGGTGGAAAGAGAGAAGAAAGGCAAATGGGAGGCTAATTGGCTCGGCCCATTCATCATAGTGTCTTCATTTGGCACAGGAACCTATAAGTTATCAGATTGTGACGGAGAAGAACTTCAAGAACCCATCAACATTATTCATCTCAAAAGGTTCTATACATGAGGTAGACGAAAGAGTATAAAGAGTATCAGATGAGAGATCATCATATTATTGTACACAGTTCAAAGGAGATTCTGAAAATACCAAAAACATTTGAAAAGCACAAAAGTTTCAAAAACAGTGGAAAATTGAGCATGAAGAAAGGAAAAACATTCAAAAAGATGTTGTCTTGGTGAAAACCTAGTAAATAGGCGCCTTGATGATATGACAAAATGAAAAAAAAAATGAAAAAAGAAAAAAGAAAAAAAAAGAAAAAGTGCCTTGGTGAAAACCTAGCAATAGGCGCCTTGGTAGCAAAAAAAGAGAAAAGCTTTAAAAAAAGAAAAAAGAGCTTCATCCACCCAGAAGGTGAAAACTTGGTAAACAAGCACCTTTTGTTCCCTTAAGTTGGTCTTTCCTAGTTGCATCTGTCCATATTGCATTTCCACCATCCCATTTGTACAATCACCATTGCATCCGTCATTTGTACATAGTCATAATAAAGTTGGTCAGTCGCATTGTTGCATTGCCTATTAGCCCTAAGTTGTCAACTGATCACATTTATCACTTGGGGGTAGAAAATGATGGTAAATTTGATACCAAAGGGATTCAGTAAGTGCTACACACAGTCACGTCAGAGAGAGATTTATCAGAGTTTCAAAAGGATGGAAAATTTTCTTAAGCCTAAGTATTTGATCCCAAAACATGATCCTTGAGCCTTCATTGACTTTATTATTCAGGATTAAAAATTGACAAACACACCTTAAAGATCAGAATACTTGGAAATACTTGTTGGAAAATCCTAAAACACGGCAAAACATTCAAAGCTTTATTTCTTTGCCAAAATAATGAAACATGGTAAATTTTTTCTAAATCTTGATGCAATTGACTTTTTATCATATCTTTGGAGCTATTCGATGATGTTTCGACTAGATTAGCCATGATATAGATGTGATATTTTTCTTGTCTTTGAGTGATTGTTTGGAGGAAGATTCATCACCTTATGAGAGTTTGTCTAACGACATGGTCATCAAAGAACCATCAAGGATTATCTCATAAGAGGGCGGATTGCCCTTTGTCTATTTATGCAAAAGGATCCCTTGGTTATTTAGATCTTCTATATCTTAATACCAAAAATCCACTTGCAACATTGAATCCGTTGACACCGGTATTCAGACTCCCATAGTTTGGTCATCCAACTAGTGAGGGTTGTACTTGGTTAAAAAAAAAAGGAGGTTACCAAATGCGAAAAAGCGATATTCATATCATCATGATGTGGTCAGTGGTGATTGTACTAAGCTTTCCGGTCCCGAACCGCTCAATGATGAAAATTTATCCTCAAGGCATTTCTGTGCTAAAAGCTGGTGACACTTAGGTTGCATTGCATGTTAGATTAATTGAATTATCTTGTTAGATTAATTGCATTATCATGTTAGATTGAATTCCTGTGCTTGTAGTTTAAATTTCCAAGGGCAAGAGGGGGTACATCAATAATCTTAGTCAATACATTAACGCAATATGGGGCTCAATCAGATGTATATTCTTGATCTACCACTACAAAGGAAATGAGATCATTTTTTGCATTCATGCATATCATTAATCATTACTCATTATTTTGAAAACGAAAAAGAAAGAAAACATCCATACATCATGTGCATTCATATAGCTAAGGATAGATTGACATACATTGAAAAAATAAAAAACATAGCAACATACATATGCATTTCCATAAACCATTTTGCATCCATACATGAAAAATAGAAAAGCATCTCAAAAGCATTCATACATTTTTGCATACATCTACATATATCATAAAATAAGATACTGCATCCATAGCATGAATCAAAGTGAATGCATAACACATCATATAGCTGCATAAAAGATAATCTCATAAACCAACTCATCAAGGAGAACCACGGAGTATATCATCATATATCATCAAAAGTAGTGTTCATCATATGATCATCAAATCAGTATACCAAGATCCAATGACATCAAAGGGATACAACAAATGTTCCGATCAATGGATAAATAGGATAAAATGAGAAATAGAGGACATCATCAAGGAATAACTATATCAATCAAGATCCTGCAGCACCAGATCCATGGACCTCTACCATCCTGTGGAGGAGGAGCCTGAGAAGTGCCCGCTCCATCCTATCTCTGAACAACCATGGCTGATACAAACTGCTGTAATAAAGAGGCAACCTGATCCAAACGACCTACCACAGTAGACATCTGTGTCCCCATAGAATCTATACGCTGGGTCAATCTATCAATGCGATCACCCTGTGCACCCTGTCCATGATCCTGTGGCTGTGGAGGCATCTATGGAGCCCTATCATCCTGCTGTGCCTGATCCTATTGGGCTGCATCATCATCATGCTGAGATAAGGCTTCTCTCTGTAACTGAACTAATGGATCCAATCCCCCAGGAATCTGCCTAGCTGCATCAACCTGAGCCTGTCGCTGTTGTCTCTGATGCCTATGAACTCTCTGCTGTCTATCTACTCTAGGCTATCTCACCAGTGCATCATCCTGATCCCTAGCCTGTCTATCCCTGCCATCATCACGATCATGACCTTGTCTCACCTGTCATCTACCCACTGCAACTGGAGGATCTCTGCGTCCTCGTCCTCGTCCTCTCCTATGTCTCCTATCACCGCCACCATCACGCCGTCCAGGAATAGGCTCTGCTGGATCAGTAAAATGATAAACCTGTTGCGAGCCCACCAATCTGCATACTCATGAGACATACCAGCATCAGCTACACCAGGAAGTATCTCCCATCTGCAAGTAGTCATCCCCGTAATCTGATCTAAGGCAAACTCATAGTCAATGCAAGGACCCCACATAGATATCTCTGCCTATACTCGAGCATATAGAGCATTGCCCTGAGGCATATCCTATCTCTGACCATACTGTATCAGAACTCTGCCAAAGAAGAAATGCTCATTAGTAGTGGTAGTACACCCGATCATCCAACAAGGGGCAAACATGTATGGTAACTCATCACCATCCTCTCTCCAACGATCACAACCAGTATAAGGACACCACTGAACCTGATCCAGATCATCTATCTGCCTGTGCCAGTAATCCAAGTGACCTAAGTGATGCTGAATCACCATCCCAGTGTAAAGAAAAGCATAGGGGAATCCCCAAGGTCGAGTCCTATCAGAAATAGGCCTAGTAATGGGAAGATGCTCCCATATCCACAACTGCAGCACAATAGCACCCGCTGACAATGATGCACTACCTCGATAAACCACCTCATGCAAATCATGATAAAGCTGTGCCAAGACGTAAGAACCCCAGTCAAACTATCGAGGATGAGCAAGTAAGTCCTCCAGTATCCTACCCCATCCGACTGAGAAACCACGACCTCACCGGTCAGGAAGAAGTAAACCCCCAATCACTGCACCCAAACTACTGGTAATGTGGGAAAAGAAGCAAACTGAGGCCATGTAATAGTGTCCCCATCTCCAATGGTGTTGTCTCTAAATACTCGTCGACAGACAGAAGAATCATAAACAGAGTCGTAATACACCAACTCTCCTCTGCACAGGATCTGTAACAACCTATACACGTCCTCGGGCGTGATAGTCATCTCTTCATATGGTAAATGAAATACCATATGAAAGGTATTGTGGTTGAAGTGCCATCGCTCCGCCACTGCTGTCAATAACCCATGGTTTAGCTGAAACCGTGGGAGGTCTAGCAAAAATCTCAAACCACATCTCTCAATAACCCGGAACTCAGCTGCTGTGAGTGCCTGACTCAAGTCAATAACCCATGATGCCACTGAACGGACATATAAGGTAGGACAGTGACCCTATTGGCAAAGCAAAAGGAATCATATCAGTATTCTATATCAAAGAATTATCTCAAGTCAATCTCATCTAAAGTATCAAAGCAATCATACCAAGTACCATCGTTCGTTTCTCTGTGTCCTGAGAACAAAGTGGCAGTATCAAAATCATATCGGTTTTCACACTGATTGATTTATCCTATCAGTCACTATCCTATTCAGATTGACAAATCACATTCATTAGTACCATTATCCTGATGTCCTAAACCAATTGTCCGAATCTATCATCAAGAGTTAACCAATTTTTCATCAGACACAATCAAGTACACGTGTGGAAAAGTACGGAATTTTTTTTGTCAAAAGTTAGCAGGCGTGATTTTTATCATACTAGGCGACATTTAATCTCAGGCGATAACGAAAACATGCCAAGAGACATCATTTTGGTACTAAGCGACAGTTTATCTGTTACGTGACAGTGAAATAGGCTAGGCGACAACTAATGTTGGCCTAGGCGACAGTGAAACAGTTAGGGTTCGCATAGGCGACAACCTATCGAAAAAGGGGCATTTTGAACTAGCTCTAGGCGAGAGTTAGTCTAGCGCTAGGCGAGGATAAAAGATTTCTACGCGAGAATAAAATACGCGGAGGCGTGAAAGCAAAGCACGGAGGCGACAGTAAACTACCCTAGGCGACATTCAAATCCTTCCTAGGTGAGAGTTCTTAAATTCAAAGCAACGACGAAACATGAAATTGCAATAAATGCTCATAAATGCACCATAAATGAACAATCGAGGTTAACAATGACTTACCGGAGCTGCATAATTAGGCGGTCTCGCATATCTCCGGCACCTCTCGAATCTATGCTCTCGAATTGGCACAACCATCTCGAAATCACTAGAGGATCAGAGCAAAATCACCAAGATGAAAAGTAAAAATGAATGGTAAAACAAGGTTTCTCAACCTATTTACGGTATTTTGACCTAATTTTGGAGGTAATTTTGGAGGATGACCTATATTGTCTAATCAAACCAAACCGGGGCATATTCTTAAATTATGGCATCTCATCAAAATGGTCAGAAATGAAAACATATTTGCTCAATCAAACATTGCATCACATCTTTCAAATCAAGAAATCAATATGTTTTAATTTCTGAGGGGGCATAAGGATATCAAATTGAAGTTGCAATCAAGAAATCAGTGGGGAATCATAATTTTTTTTTGTATCAACAATCAGTACCATATCACATCAAAGGCAGCAATCAATCACATCAGAGGCAATCAAGAACCAGCAATCGGGACTTAAAGGAATCTTTGAATCAATGTTCTTCGCACATCAATTCAAAGAGGGGCATTTGTAGACGCATAAAATTGGACAAATACTTTTAAATTGCAAAAATCAATTAAATGGCTCAAAATCATTAAAATGGACATAATTCAATAAAGTTGGACAAAATCAATTAAAGCAAAGGAAAAATTAAATAATGAGGTTAAATAATTAAATCAAAGCTTAAAAGGGCCAAAAACACTATATAATTGATTTTAATCAATTAATTGTATAGTTGTTTAAATCAAACATCAAAATCAACCTATTACCATTCCATGGCTAAATTTAATTAATTAATCGAATTTAATAAATCCTATTTTCTCTCAACAAAGTGATCAACCAATGAAAAGTGAGAACAAAAAGACATAAATCACTCACGTTTACAAATTGTCCAAAGATTTGAAACCATTTAAAGGGTTTTCCCCTCATTTGTCCCCCCATTTATGAACAAAGCAAAGTTTTTTGACTCAACCAAGGGATAACCATGATTACTTCACTCTACCCCCTACCCTTGGGAAATTACTATAAATATGAGGCATTTTGGAGAGCATTTCCATCTTGGAATTTCATTTGCATAGCATTGTTACTATAGGCAATTGAATTAGCATTCTAAGAGCAATTTGAGCAATTTGAGCATTTATTATTGTAGTTTGTCAATTTAAGCTAGATCAAGTATGAAATCATCATAGAAGCATAGCATAAGCATAGTAGCAGCATCATTTCTCATTTTAGAATTGTCACTAGTGAGGATCTAAGCTGAGAGCTTCACTTACCATTTCTTTCTAGAGAACCATGGGATAATATAGATTATAATTTCAATTTTAGTTAAATTTGCATTGTATTTGATTAAATTGATGTTAGTAGATCTTAATTTCATGAAGGTGATAATCATCATCACACAATGTCATATCAAATTATATTTCCCTTCCATTAGGGTTTACTGGTTTGAAAGGATACCTATTTTTTCCATAGTTATATCAAGTAGGTCTATTATATTTCTTACCTGCATTTCTTGGATCTTCCTTCTGGTCTTTTCGCTTCTCAGTTTTAGAATTGGATGATTGACCAATTTCAAATGTTTCTTGACCGGTGTAACCAAGACCGATTTTACCATTGTTTCTCCTTTGGTTATTTAATTATTCAACCAGATTTTGTGAGCTTTCATTGTACTTTTTTAGTTTCTCATTGATTTCTTTCTCAGATTGCACACCATTATTTAGCTTTGCAATCTCATCTCTAAGTATTTCATTCTTACTTATGACCTGCATATTTTCTTTAGCAACATCAAGAATTTGGCTTTTGTATAAGGCATATTTCCATCTCAGTCTATGAAGTTCTTCATCTTTATCCTTTAGGGAATCCTCAACAATATTTCTTGCACTTTCAGTTGTTCTCTTTCCTTCTAGATCTTCACACATCCTGACAAGTTGACTTTCAGGTTATCTTTTCAAATTTGTCACTTCAAGTCCTTTATTCTTTTCCATCAAATCTGCAATTGCTTCTTTAGAATCTGCATACATACTACCTTTAAATAGTTTCTCAATGTAATCCTGACTCTCATTCAAATTTTTAGTAAGTTTTCTCCTTATTGACAATGATTTTTTTAGTTTCTCCTTTAGCTCATGGATCACCTTGTGTTCTCTCAAGTTTCATTTCATGCCTGTAATTCTCCATAGTTATAGATCTTTCCCTCAAGTTGTTAGACTTATCAACAAGAGGACCAGTTCTCTGATACCAATTTTTATAATTCTTAGGTACTGAGAGGGGGGTGAATCAATACAAAAAAATTTAAAACTAATTCAACCATTGATCTGATTAACCTTACTAATACCTTCTAAATAGTAAAGCATATAAAAAAAGTAAATAAATAAATGATAGCAATATCAGACATCCAAAAAATCATCACACATGACACAATGATTTTTGTGTGTAACCCCTTGGTTAGAGGGAAAAACCACAGTGGGGATGACACCCACAAGCCCACTACTATAGTAAATGAGTTTACCATGTTAGGAACTTACAATTACCCTTTTCTAAAGGTTCACCATGTTAGGAGTGACTAGTACCTTTTTTGAAGTACAATCAGATCTACTAAGATCTACCTTTCTAGAGTATTTTTAAGACTTTGTTAAGAGATCACTTGGTCAAGGTATTTACAATAACAACCTAGTAAAGTTCACCTGATTAAGGATTTTCTTATTGTAACTACTAGGGAATAATAAGTTGAATGATCTAGATGTAACACTGACTGCTTGAAAAATCCAATCTATTTATTTCTCTCTGTAACTGCTCACAAATATAACTCTATCAAATCTCTGATCTCAACCCTAATTGATTTCACAATATCACACCAATAACATCAACTCTCAACAACACAACAACAATATCATCCTTCAACATATGAGCAGTACCAGTTATATACATTTATAGCACCCACTTCATGAACTATAAATAATTTCCCTTTAAAGTGATAATCTCTAAGAAAAATACAATTTCTTGTGACCGCGTCAGCTTAAAATAAGATTTGCATTATATTTCCCCAAAATAGTCAAACACATTTTGACTTCTCCAATGCACCACCTTAGATCTTCCTTAAGTAATATCCTTGAATCCATAATTAAATCCTCATCGATTCTATAACCATTAATACATGTCATCATACCATGAAGTATCATCGCAACCACTATACCACTTACCGATCTAACATATTTCAACTAATGCTCAAGAACAACAAGTGTTCTTACCCATCTGAATGGTTGTGTCAATAAAATCTCTATCACCGATCAACCAAATCATTTTTCTTGGAGCCACACTTTACTTTAACCATGTTGATACTGTATGTGTGACCACACCTCATAATTATTCATTTGTCACAACTGCTACCTAATTGTTGAGCTCTCTACCTACCGATCTTCTAGACTTAACCAATTTCTTGCATAACTGATTACTTATCCTTCTTACTGATTACATCTTTACTTTACCATTTATGATACATGACTAAACTAACTTAATTTCAATCAATGACAACCAAACCAATTGCTTCCAATTACTAAAACTATGCCAACTCAACACAGTACCAACAAACATTTCCAGCATTGAAGATAATTACATGTCACTTAGGATATTGAAAAGAGGTGGAGTACATACCTAATTCTAGTTTGAGGACATATATGACAGGAATAGTTGTGACGAAGAGGAAGGGACTACATACAATTTTAAGTGTAAAAGAAGAGGCTAAAGTAGTCTAGTAGTACAAGGACATGGATGATATTGGATACATTCTAGAAATTGGTTATCTACAGTCGGTTGTTGCCCAAATTTCTACAACAAGGACTAACCCATTCAATAATGGAAATGTCATGGAGATCATGGTGGATAGGTTTTAAATAGCACTACATAGATTTTAAAATCAAAACAACTGAAGGAGTGGACACAGACAGAGAAATTATGGTTTTTCCTTGTATTATTGCATCCTTCTACGACAACCTAGAAAGAAAGTACAACCTCAACCACTATGGTTTGAGTAGAATTTGGAGCTACAATGAGATTGGCATACAAGTTGGTAAGAACTATGGAATGAGAGTTATAACCAGAAAGGGAACAAAATGTGTCTCACATCTCATCTTAAAAAGAAGGGGGTGGATTATTTTTTTGGCATGTGATAGTGTAGCTAGGTTTAGTATACCTAGGTTTTGCTTGTTTAAATCAAAGAGGCACATAAGAAAATAAATTACCAATTTTGAGCTAGAAGCATGTATGGCAGTCCAAGAACACACCTAAATGACAAAGAAACTATTTCTCAATTGGTTGGAAAACTTTGCAATTTTCATTCCTAATGGGGTTTCACCCTCAAAAAGAGCCCTACTTATCTCTGACAATCATGGTATCCATGTGGAATGGAAGATAATCAAAGAAGAAAGGTATTTAGGAATAGACTTTCTAACCTTTCCCACACATATGAACCACAAGTTTCAACCATTGGATGTTATAATATTCTCCCCTTTCAAAACATACTTCAAATAATGAAGTACTGTATGGATCGCTAACAACCCTCAAATTAAAATCTTATTGGAAGATTTGGAAACTCTTGCAAGAAAAACCTTGAGCCAACAATTAACACCATGCAACATCATTAGTGTCTTTCGTAGGATAGTAATTTGCCCCCTTAACCAAACTACACTAGACAATGATATGAGGCAAAGTGAGGCCTTTGTTGTTCAAGAGGAGGTACATCAACTTGTACCAGAAGATGGTGATGTCGTTACACAAGAAGATGGTGTTGTATATAAAAATTATGCAAAGTGAATTGTAGAAGAGACCTTTCCAATGTGAAGTTACAGAGAGGAAAAATTGATGGTTTTGTGCGATAATTCCATGCATAGAATGTGGAGAGGGAAAAAAATGCATTTGAATGTCCAATATTTCCAACACAACCATCTAAACTAAATATTATAGATTTTCAAGAAGTCTATAATGTGGGAATGGGTATTGTAGAAGGCTTCATTTTTCCAAATCAAGCTATGGTAGCTGATTGGGTGAATGAGGTAGCCACTAATTTTGGAGTTATTAAAAACTTTACTAATGAAGAATTCTCCCTTTCCATGCCATTCCCTCCACATACTAATCCAATGAAGGTGATTCACTACTTTACAAATGCATTGAATTAGGAGCAACAAGATAGTGGTGATTGTGATGATGGGATTGAGACAACTGATCAGGATGCTTAATTCTTGCCATGCACATAATAGGGCGGGCATCCCCAAATAACCCTAAGAAAAAAATTGGTGTGAATTCCAATGTAGAGAGTGCATCAATCTTCACATGGAGGTTTTTTAGGGGTAATTCATCACAGTAGGAAGTCATAGATTTTGACACTTGACAACTATGTTTGCATGCTTAATGAATAGGGGGAACATTAGAAGGAAAATGAGGAGTTGCAACAATGCAAGAAGGAGAAAATGAGGGAGAGTCCAAGGCTGAATGTGAGGTGAACTAGGAAGAAAAAATAAGTAATCAGGTTGAAGAAGCAAGAAAGGAGACAACAAGAAGTAGAGGAGAAATAAATTCAAGCAAGGGAGAAGGCAAAACAAAAAAAATAGGCCTATAAAGCCCAAGAGGAAAATTAAGGTCAACCAAAAAGATACAAATATGGTAAAGAAAAAGACAATAGTACACCGAGAATAACTCTAAATTCTAATCGAGGAAATGACAAGAGTACATCGACTACACCTCTACCCTCTGAGCACCCAATTCTTCTTAAAATTTTGAAATTCCTAAACCTACAACTTGAAAGTTTTGTAATGTGCAGCAAGGGAGCAACCCTAGGTGCTCATCACAAATGGAACTAAATGTTGTGTTTCAATGTTTCACCCATTGATCAGATATGTTTATGTAAGATGTTGAATGGTTTTAGTACAATGTTCAATGATTTTAGCAAGTCCCCTTCCTAACTCTATATTGGTAAATGTTTATGTACTCAATTAAAAATATGTTTGTATGTTTATGTTTCACATATCTCCTTCCATGTGGCCAATGCATACACTTAATACATGTACATATATATACAATTGTATGATTTATGAAAATCGTAATTAAATACTAAGATAAAATTGGTCATTAAATACAATTCACAAATACATATATTAGTGAATGTTGAATGATTATAGTGGGCGTTGAATGATTTAATGTAATCAATTTGTGTATTAAGAAATTCATAATCTTAAAGAATTGAGAATAATATTAAACATGTCTAACCTAAAATAAAAAAATAGAGCAACAAATTATGTTAATCAGTTCATTGCCTTATTAAAATCGAGAAGACTCTACTTGTACTATATGATTGATTATTCAGCCTCATAGTAGTCGTCATTACCTTGACAAAAAATGATAGATGCAAATGATAATCAACTTCCATACATTTATATTCACACTAAATACAACAATAAAGAAATGAAATAACAAATGATATGGTGCATTGAGAGAAAGAATTCCCATAAAAATTTAGTGTCATGTTAACAAACACATTTATATTGGCATGGGGCTCATCCACATAGTCTGATCACCACTTGAATGGCCTCCCAACTTGTAAAAAAATTATAATAACCAATGGTATTAACAATCCCGCGGAAGTTTATAGTCACGATTTTGCATTTGCAACATTTGAAGAAAAGAAAATATGGTCCAATTTTTTGACCAGTTTCAAAATTAGACATCATACATATAGAAAGACATACATACATAGACCCAAATGCATACATGCATCACTATGCATACATATAGACATACATATGTACATACATACATATTATCAAATTTTTTATTTATGAAAACATGAATTAAATAGTATGCAAATTTTTTGATTACGTAAAACAGGTTTTGAAGATTGCCTAAAACCATTAACAAAGCTTAAGATATTACATTAAGGATCCAAGAAATAAAGATCAGACACACACCAAAACAAGGCCAACATCAGGGACAACGAACAAATGACAGCTAGAAAAGGACAGGAAAATGACCAACACCAAAAGAGCAAAAGAAAAAACCCAAGAGAAATAACTCAAGACATGTCCTTGAGCAGGTTAGCAGCCTGCACCTCCAGATGATCTATTTTTTCACATCTAGATCAGATCTTCTGGGGAGGTCATAGTAGCCCTTTTCCTCATGCTCGACGCGGTTCTCATCCTTGGCCCCAACTCTGGGGTAACATTCAACTCATCATAGATCTGCATCATAGATTTGTCATAGGGACTAGCCTCCATCTTGGAAATAAGAATATTTATGTTCTCATTGGAGGCTTTGAGGATATGAGAACTTTGATCAACAATGCCTTTAAGGGTGCTTTCAATGCCAGACACCCTATTCTCCATTTCAATCATCATGGCCTCCAGCTTGTAAAAATCAGCCATATTGAGGAGGGGTTCAGAGGTAGACCTATCCTTGTCAACATTCTCACCTTTTTAACTTTCCATCTCTCTCATCCTATTTTTCAAATCACCAACCTCAAAGGTAAGTCGTTTAATGGATCTGTAGTAAATGTTAAATTAAAAAAATGAAAATGTTTTTTATTTCTAATTTTGGATTGTTGTGATTATTAACAGATGACTGAAAACAATATAATTTGTATGCCTCTAAATAATTCATATAGTGAGCACATAGTTATTAATAGTAGTTTGATTTATGAAGCATGAATTAAAAAGTATCATAAAGTACCAACTTGAATATGTGCCCTGATATCAAGAATGTGTAGAGGATATTCAGTGCAAACAAAGAGAATTTCCAATGAAAATGATACTAAAAGTTCTCTCTTATAAAATATTTTGAAGATGGAAATGAATGCATTGATTTATGGTTCTTCATTTTGAATTTAAAATAGAGTAGAAAATACATACATACATACATATGCATACAAAGATATACATCATATATACATATACATACATTCATATGTATGCATACATACATACATGCATATGCATACATATGAACAGTCAAACCTTGGACATATCAAACTACAAGAAGGAATGAGAAAAAACAATGTTTACAACAAAGTGGACTTCTAAATATATATGAATATTTATCTATATATGTATATATGTATTGCATGAGATAAATATGTAATTGTGATATTCTTGAAGAAATGATAATGATGTTATTTTTAAATTTGGTGTGACATGATGATTGTTAGCATCTAACTAAAACCACTATAAGTTGTATGCCTCCAAATATATCATACATTGAATAGAAATATATATGAACAATACTTTGATTTGTGAAAACAACACCCCTTTTGTGGCATTAACCATTCATGAAATAACCAAAAAAGAAACATAAACCCCCTAATTAAAAAACATAAAAATATTTATTTATAAAATGAATCATCTATGGGCCTGCTATCATTTACTACTTTAATGTTAGGAATGGGATTTCATAAAATCATTCAACACCTTCTAAAAACTATTCAAGATCCCATTAAAATCATTTGATGCCCCATTCATAAACACCTCAACACTTGTCAACATGTGGGAAATGACACTTCCAATGTTTTTTGGCCAAGCGCTTGCAAGCATAAGAGTCATAAAATGTTTGAAAGTAAGAGGAAACTATGGCACAAAAGTTTATATTTGTCAAGATGTTAATTATTCATCAAGAATTCACCAGTTTCTTGATGAATATAACCCTTCATGCTAGAGTCCCCTATTATGATGACTAATTCCCTAAAACATATATGATAGGATTTTTGTGTTGTCTTCAATTCGTAACTAAAGATAAGAGGCATCTATGGCTTGAAAGGTTATATTCGTCAAGTTATTGATTTTTCGTTAGAAATTCACTAGTTGCTTGATGAATACAACCTTTCATGCCATAGTTCCCTCTTAAACGATAACTAATCCTCCAAAACATATATGTTTCTTGACTGCATAAACATATGTGTAATTTTTCATTGCATAAACTCATTAAACATGGTTAATAATGTCTAGAATGGGAAGTTGTCATGATAATTGTATCAAACATCAGTCATGAATTTTTCTACCATTCACTTACAAAAGTGAAATAGTTGTCTATTTTTATAATTAATAGTTTTATCTTTCACTTCGAACTATTTATGTTTAAGAAACATCAAGTCATTTCAAGGAAGAGAAACAATGAAATAATTATCTACTTTTATTATTTAAAGTTTACTCTTTCACTTAGAAATGTTTATATATAAGAATAATTAGGTCATTTTAGGGGCCCTACTATTCTAAAGGGTGAATAGTAGGGCCCTTAGAATAGTAGGGGGGCTGCATTTATCACCCTTTTCTTCATGAGAATAATTAAAACCTGTGTACAAGGAAATGTACCTTCATAGAATTAATATCATACAATAAATCAAATAGAGACTAAATAAGCCATAATTAATACTCTATTTAGAAAATAAAGCACAATTAAGCATCCTATGGCTCTCTATCTAAGAGTGTTAAAGTGAAGCTCTCAACAAGCTACCATTAATGGCAGTCCTAGAATGAGAAATGATTATGCTAAAGCAAATGCTAACAATTAGTTCAAATTGAAATGCTCAAATTAACTCTAAATTGCCTTTCTAGCTCTAATTCTCAAGAGGTTAGATGCAATTCTCAGATGTGTGGTTATGAATTATGACTAATTTTGGCTTCCTTTTATAGATTTATGCAAGGGTAGGGGGTGTAGTTGTGTTGATCATGATTAAGCTTGAGTTGAGTCTTTGGTTCCACCCTTTGAAGACAATTTAAATATTGTGTCCTCAAAGCTTGGGACAAGTAGAGAAGATGAGTGGACAAGATGCTCTTTCAATTTTGAGTGATTGAGATTGAATATGGCTTGATCCATGTGAGTTCTTTTCTTAAATCCTATTGGTTGAGGATTTTTCCTCCCATGTGGTGTTGAGATAAATTAGGATTTAATCAATTGATTTTAATTCATTTATTTAGCCAAGTGTACCCCTTGAATGGGTTGAATTTGATTTAATTTAAAACTATACAATTAATAGAATTAATTGCACTTTGATTTGATTTAACTTGATTAAAATGCTCTTGATTTTGATTTATCTTGAATTAAAGCTTGATTTTAATTTTGATTGGCTAAATGTTTTTTTTTTTATACATGGGGGTGTCCCCGTGACCTAGCCCAGTGCCCAATAGCCCGTATCTTGGGTACCTGTGCGAGCTAGGGTGAGACTAGTCCCCTAAGGGGTGAGATCAGCCGCCCGCAAGCCGTCCCACCCGTTTAAACTCGGGAGGGAGTCGAACCCGAGACCAAGAGTCGTCCACCCATAGCCTCAAGCCAAATCACCTACCTGTGCGGGCTTTGATTGACTAAATGTTTTATTCAATTCAATTTCCTTGATCTTGTCCTCGATTCACTTTGATTTGCTTTGATTTATTCTTATTTTGTTGCTTAATTGTCTTTTTCCATTTTCAGGTGATTACAAATGCCCCTCTTTGCATTGACGTGTGAAGCATGTCGATTCAAAGAATACTCTAATCTTGCTGATGATAGGTCATGGTTTTGTCGATGGTCAATCTTTGATGTTCATTTGATATTACTCGTTGATCGATTCTTGATATCTGATATGAAATTGATGCGGTTCTAATGATGTTTGTTCAATTGATGTTGCTCTTTGATGGTTGTTCTGATGATTGATCTTTGATATGATGGTTGATTTGATGAAGAATTCTGGTGTGATACCTGATTGTATAATATATCTTGATGTGATGCCCCATTTGATTGATGAACGAAAATTTTTCTGATAAAAGCTTTCACTTTGATTCGGTGATTGATCTCCTGATTCGATGATGATGATGCTAATGCTGATTATCTGATGGTATGCCCCCTTGGAAATGAAATGAAATTTGATTGATGGTTGAAAATTTTGATGATCTAGGTCAATTTATGTTGATTTAGGTCAATTTATAATAAATTTTGATTTCATTTTTTATATTGATTTTCACATCTGTTTGATGAGAAATGCCCCTATTTTGGCTGATTTGATGAAAAATCCAAGTTCTTAGGTCAATTGTGGTAAAATATTCCTCTTTTAGGTCAAAGATACCCTTTTTTAGGTCAAAAGGCTATATAAAGGAGTAAAAAGTCAATTTACTATTCATTTTCACTTTTACTTTTCACTTTTTTTTCTCTCTGGCCTCTGTTGACTTTTGACAATGTCGATCCTGATTCGTGAGCATAGATTCAAGTGAGGTCCCCGTTATCAGCGTCCACCTGGCTACGGACCACTGGTGAGTGCCTGAACTTCTTTGTTTTGTCAATTCATGCATTTAATTTTAGAAAATCTAAAATTTTCTTGTAAAAACTCTCTTTTTCCATCTTTTAAATCCAAATAGCACTTTTGCAATTTTAAATGGCGCTTTTACCCTCCAAGTTGCACTTTTGTGACTTTAAACAATGCTTCCGTATTCTTTAAGTACGCCTATACACGCCTAGTTTAGGCCCTAAACCACTTTTGCCAATTAGAATAGCGCTTTTACCTTTAATTTTGCTTCTGCTCTTTAAAATAGCCCTTATGATCTTTATAGTAGCGCTTTCAAATTATTTTGGCGCTTTTGCCTTATTTTTCGCTTTTAAACCATTAAGTAGCGCTTTTAAACATTTAAACAACACTTTCGCTCTTTAGCGCTTTTAAAGCCTGAAATAGCACTTTCACCCCGTCATAATTGATTTTTAAATGCCACAGTCCACTTTGCAATTTATTTGACGTCGTCGATCAGATGATAGGTTAAGGTAACGAACTTGATTTTATAGCGAGTTTTAAGATGTTAGCATGAGTAAGTTATTATGTGAATATTTGTTCGTCAATCTAGATTCAGATGATGGGTGATGATAAATTTCCCGTTCTATCTAAGTAGAAACATGAAAATTGATTGTGGTTTGATATTTTTAAATTTTTGATTGACTTAGAAAGATCCCAATAATAATTGATTTCAATTCTGATGTGATTTGACTTTCTTCTTGTAGGTTGTCCTTCAGTCATTGCGTATTCGTGGTGCTTATCCATTATCATGGAGCATGATTCCCGATCTGAGTGCGGCGAACCGTCATATTATTAGTCTTTGTGGCTTATCTTTCCTTTTGCATCTTCCTCGATTCCAAGTGAAATGAGGTCTCCTTACTACTATGGTTGAGTGTTGACACTCAGACCATAATACTTTCCACTTTCCACTGGGGGAGATGATCATTACCTCTGAGGATGTATATCGTATCCTTCGTTTACCTACTCGTGGGGAGGAGGTGTATTACAATTCCCTCTATGATGGATCTGCATGTCGGAAGGTTTTCCTTGATCCTACTATTGGTGATGCTCACATCCAGTGGGCACAGTTCCTCTCATTTCCTTTATTACTAGCTGTTTTGGGTACCTTGATTGACAGTTTCTTGCTTCCTGATAGACGCGAGCATGGATTTACTATTGGTTGGGGTCCTATCCTTGAGGATTTGATGGCACATCCTCGTCGCTTTGATTGGGGTTCCTATGTCTTGGCTTAGTTATACCATGAGGTACACACCGTGGTTTATAGACGTTCCTCTACAGTTACTACAAGAGCTATCCTTATTCAACTTTGGACCTGGGAGCATATCCCAGTGGCACTTCCTATTATAGCGTGAGATCGCCATGCAGGTTGGCCATTTTATTGGATGTATGAGGGTATTATCATCCAAACCCATATAGGTAAGACTGATTACTGGCATCGTGTTATTGATTACATGGATACTGTTGTGTGGAGGCCCTATATTGATTGCGAGGCTTGGCTCGAGGATGATTATGAGCTACCTTACATGTTCTGCCCCCGATGGATGATCATGCATTCAACATATGTCATTGAGAGAATCTACTTCTGGAGAGTTCTGCATCAGTATGGGCACACATGGGATATGCCACAGGGACTAGCTATGTATGCTAGAGTACAGGCAGAGAGGTCATTATGGGGTTCCTGTGTGGACTATGGGACAGCTGTGTGAGAGATTCAAGACATCAGGTATCATCCTTGGTCTATGAGACCACACATCATGGATGTTGGTATCACTGATGAGTATGCTGCTTGGTTGCATCAGTATCCTTTTCCTAGATTCATTGATCCTACAGAGAGATATCCAGCCATTGATGAGGTATCAGATGGTGATGACGATGTGATAAGAGATGGTAGTGATGATGATGGTGGAGATTATGGTGGAGATGATGGTGGAGATGGTGGTGGTAGGATTAGGGGATGGTGTGGACTATGTGGTCATCGAGGAGCTAGAGCAGGTCGAGTTCATATTCCAGTGATTGTTGCTGCTCCTATTCCTCCTAGGGCTGATGATCAGGTGAGGGGTCATCATGTGGACAAAGTACTCCATCATGTTTCCAAAGATCCAATAGATAGACCTAGAGTCATATGAGAGAGAGAGGTTGAGGCACATGTGGCTCAGGTTTTGCTTGATCAGGCACAGGGTCCTCCTGTTCAGCAGGGTATACAACCAGTTATTCCGCAGGCACATGCTTCTACTTCTACTTCTGCTTCTGCTTCGATGCTATCTTCATTAGCACGTCCTTCTTCTTCTGGCTTTGTTCCATCATTGGTAGATCCATTTTCTTCAATGCCTTCTTCATCCATGCCTCCCCCATAGGGTCCTGCCCCAGCTTTAGCATCAAACATTATATCTCTTCAGACTCAAATGTCAGCAATGCAACAATAGGTTACTCAGTTGAGTTCAATGATGCAAACCTTCTTGGAAGTGATGAGTCAGCAGGGATTGCAGGCGAGCTCGAGTCTTCCTCTAGATAGTGCTCCTGGTCCTGATGGTACCAATGGTGTTAAGATTGCTAAACTGCAATCTTCCCAAGAACACCTGCATGCAAGACAGTTACAAAGAAAAAGAAGCAGACAGAAGAGAGAAGACAGAAGAATGGCTATGGCGGCCGATAGGCCAGAGACTGCAAATGCATGTTGACAGAAATTATGTTCTATATTCAACAATGAAATGATTTACAATCTCGATGATAAAAACAAAGCGGTCAATCCTTATAAAGGATACCGAAATCCTAAAAGGGAAACTACTAGGAAATAGAAACTTCCTAAGTCTGACTTAAGCTAAGAGTAGATAACTAATAATTAACTGATTTAATTATTAGCAATACTCGACTACTCTAACACCCCCCCTTAAGTGTAACTTAGGGAGAAGCAAAAAAACTAAACTACTGTAGAAAGCAGGAAAGATGGGTCCCGGCAACTAGGCCTGATCAGGTACCCAAAACAAAGCAGACTAGATGAAGAAAACCTTCAATCTAGAGAAAAGGTGTCCCAGAGAAAGGAACAAGAAGAGAGCAAGAAGCTCCTCCGAAGCATGTCTGAAAACTCTGTCAGAAGATACTGCTGGAACCC
>MU225356.1:335041-353614 GCA_018584345.1 Thuja plicata
TCAGAAGATACTGCTGGAACCCCCACTGAAGTGCATGACCAGGTAGAGAAGACAAGTGTCTGAAGAGCTGATCAATCGAACCAGGAAGCAATAGAACCAACAGGTGAACCCCCTCATAATGCTGAACTGGGAGAGGTGATAGGAACACTGAAATGCAGTACCAGAAATAGCTGCAGAAGAAGAACCAGGAACACCAACAGTGCAACAAAAGTACACACACAGGATAAAGGGCGGTGTCACAGACACAGACTACATGGGCTAATGTCGTGGAAGGTACGCTCACTTGACAAGAGTGGATGCGCCTAAAGCGGCAAATGCATCATAATCCCCCCATGATACTTTATAACACAGTGCGGGTACATCAACCGAACCAGGTGTACAAGATCCAAAAATGCAGACGAAGGCACTTTATCTCAGTGCGTTTACAGAACAAAGATGCATCAGAAAGAGCATGCAAGCTCAGAAGTCAGAAAGAAGAGTGAACTATGAAACCAGAAGAAGAGATCCCCGGACCTGTAGAACCAAGCACACCACCAGAGTGCATAAACTGAAAAACTCGGAGGAGTGAAAACTCGGAGCAGAATCTAGAAGAAATACCTCTGCCACTGAATAGTACACAGAATCAGCTTTTCGACGATATCTCATTTGCCGAAAAAGGAGTTCGGATGAGCCAGATATGACTCCCGGAAGGCAAAGAAAGACATCAGACTTCAACAGCAAAAACACTATTGAAATGGTGAAACCAAAAACCCTAACCTCCACTATCGGAAAGTGCTTGGAAAGAGCTTTTCGACGGTATATGGAAGTCAGAAAAAGACCCCCGTATGCTCCCTGTAGAGCGAAAACAGACAGGTAGGGTCAAAAAGGGCCCCAGAGAAAAAAATAAGCCCCTGGGGCTAAAAAGAGGCCGGCCCTTGGGCGCATGCGCGCTCAGGGGGCTGGGCATAAGCCCCCGGACCCCCATGTGACCTCGCGGGTAGTGTTTAAAGCCCGCGGGGGTTGCCAAGATTCCCGCCACCGGGGAGCGGTGGGCGGGCGGCGAAACACGGGCGGCGGGGATAAAACTCCGGCGGAGGCGGAGCAAAGCAGAAGGGCCGCGGCCGAAGAGCGGAGCGGCTAGAAATACTGCGGAGCAGGGGCTGCGGAGGGTGGCAGACTGGGTGGCGGGGGCGCCGCGGGGCGGGGCGGCGGGATAGAGCTGCGCGGAGGGCCGCAGGAGGCGGAGATGCAGGGGGCCGGGCCGGCCACCGACCGGTGGCGGAGGAGCGCCGGTGGCCCGGTGGTGGCGTGGCGGCGGCGCCCAACAAATTTAAATTGCCGGCGTTTAAAATACGCCAAAAATTATTTTAAAAATGATTTTTTTTAATATTTTTATGATTTTTCTCGTCCGTACGGCCCTCGGAAGGCCTAAAAAATTCGCCTAATGCCCCAGTGTCCAAATCAGACAAGTTTTATATGGTTTCTAGGGTTTTTGGGCCTTCTAGACGCAATGGCAGTGTCCGTTTGGGCCCAAAATGCCTCCAAAATTAGAGACCCCCCAGAACCAATAAACAAATGCCAAAAAATGCCTGGCGAACTACAAACTCTCTGTGCTTCAACGAAGAACGAACAGCTTTGCATGCAGGTTTCTTGGGTTGAATTGATGTTCATCAATTCTAACATGGTATCAGAGCCACTTCAGCACCACAGCTCCCCGCGCTCCCCCGACTCCTCTGCGGCGGCGCTCCGCTCGGGATCCGCCCGGCAGGCGTTAAGCCCTTTTCGCAGAGCGGCAGGTCATATGATAGACCGCGGGCCAGGGTTAAGCCCCCGGCGCGTGCCATGCGCCCGGGGGCCCAAATTTTTTAGCCCCTGGGGGCATTTTTGGTCCTTTTGGAGCTTTTTTGGGGGTACCTGGCTTTTTTCGCTCTACAGGGAGCATACGGGGGTATTTTTCTGACTTCCATATACCGTCGGAAAGCTCTTTCTGAGCACTTTCCGATGGTGGAGGTTAGGGTTTTTGGTTCCACCGTTTTGACAGCAATTTTTGCTGTTGAAGTCTGATATCTTTCTTTGCCTTCCGGGAGTCATATCTGGCTCATCCGGACTCCTTTTTCGGCAAACATGCTGTTTCAGTCTCTGGCCTATCGGCCACCATAGCTGATTCTCTTCTGTTTCTCTCTTCTGTCTTCTTTCTTGTAGCAGTGTTTGCATGCAGGTTTCTTGGGAAGATTTGACGTTTGTCAAATCCTACATGGAGGGCCGCGAAGCGGCGGCGGGGCCGGAGGGGCCGCTGCGAGGAGGGCGCCGGGGAGATGAGCGGCGCGGGCGGCCGGAGGTGCATGGGTGGCCGCTGGGCAGCGCCCTTTTAACACAATTGGCCGCGCTATTTAAAAACCGAAAAACCATATAAAACTATGGTTTTTTTGGAATTTTTTTTATTTTTCACCTCGGTTTTTGTGCCGTACGGCACAAAAATCAAAATTTTTTTGCCTCAGAGCCCAGTAGTCCAAAATGGATAATTTTATGTCATTTCTGGGGTTTTGGGGTCCTCTGAGCTCAATGACAATGTCCGTTTGAGCCCAAAGTGACCATAACCAAAGCTTGCCCCTAAAAAACCACAAAAAACACTGGAAAAACCCTCTGAAACCCTCTGAGTCTGAAAGATTCAACCAAACACGAACAACGAACATCAGATCAGCTCTGATACCATGTAGGATTTGACAAACGTCAAATCTTCCCAAGAAACCTGCATGCAAACACTGCTACAAGAAAGAAGACAGAAGAGAGAAACATAAGAGAATCAGCTATGGCAGCCGATAGGCCAGAGACTGAAAAAGCATGTTGCAAGAAATGATCTTCTATTAACAACAATAATGAAATTACAATCTCCGGAAAATCTTCCCAAGAAACCTGCATGCAAAGCTGTTACATAAACAGAAGACAGAAGAGAGAATAAAGCTATGGCGACCGATAGGCCAGAGACTGCAAATGCATGTTGACAGAAATTATGTTCTATATTCAACAATGAAATGATTTACAATCTTGATGATAAAAAAAAAGCGGTCAATCCTTATAAAGGATACCGAAACCCTAAAAGGGAAACTATTAGGAAATAGAAACTTCCTAAGTCTAACTTAAGCTAAGAGTAGATAACTAATAATTAACTGATTTAATTATTAGCAATACTCGACTACTCTAACAAATGGTGCTGGTGGTTTGGCTCTTTGAGATATGTCTGATTATTACATTTGATAAACATGATCTCATTTATTTGTTATTATCAAGACATTGGACTCTTTATTGTATCATTTTTTATTCATTGATATTGTTTATGCTGATACTTTGATACTTTGATGGACATTGATGTTCAGATATTGCATTTATGATCATTTGATGGACTCTAATATTCTACTCATTTTATGATGATGGTACCATAGACTCTGATTCTTACTTTGATAGATTTACTATATATGATGTCATGATGTATTGGATCTCTTTTTTTGGTTTTTAGCATGATATGCAAATCTAGATGATTCTATCTCCTATATGCTTTGTTCTATGCTATTCAAAATGTGATTTTTGAAATGAATGCATATGTTCTATTGATGGTTAAATGATTGTCTTATGTATGACTTAGAATAATTGAATGCAATGTTGATTTAATGATTAATGATATTGGGTATGTGTGCAATGGATACATGTATGGTGTTAGATGGATAATGAATAATAGATCTAATGAATGTATTTTTTTTTTATATGCAAATGTGATGGATATATGTAATGATGCAATGACCATGAGCTTTTAATGATTAATGATTCTAAATATTATATGTGATATGGATGGATGATACTATCATGAATTTCCTCTAATGAACTTTAATGAAAAATGCCATGTTTCACTAAATGATATGCCTTTAATGATGAATGATCTTAATGGGTGTAATGAATGTTTTAACTAACTATTGTAATGCACTTAATGGATTGATACTTAAGAATGCACCTTAAATGAGATGAATGCAATCTAATGATAATTAATGTACTTAATGGAATTTTAAATGGATGCAATCTAATGATAATACAACTTAGTGCAATGTAAATAGATTTTAATAATATATGTAAGCTAATGTGATGAACTTAATGATTTAAATGTTGGGCACACTTAGATGAATGCAAGGTTTAATGAAGATAACTTAATGCAACTTAATCAATGCAAGTGAACTAATGACAATGCACTTTGTTTTTGTTTGTTTTTTTATTTCCAACACACTCGATCACATATAGTTGTTTTTTATGATCCTTTGATTTTTGATTTGACTACACCCCCTTTCTCTTTTTCCTTTTGCAAATTAAGCTAAAAAAGGCAAAATATATTAAATGCATTTAATCTAAGATGTATGCAACTAACTGTCATTTATTCAAAAATTTGGAGCTTATAATCATCATTGAGCAATTTTGGAATCCTGTTTTGGTACAACCATCACTAGTTCAACTATGATGATATGAATACTTTTTGCACCTCTTTCTTTGCTTTCCCATCTCTTTCTGGTACGACTATCACTGCTTGAAGCCAATCATGAAAGTGCAAATATTGATTTTGTCAGATTCTATGTTGCAAGTGGATTTTGGTATTATGATATTGAAGATCAAAATAGCCAAGGTATCCTTTTGCGTAAACAAGCAGACATCTCAGTTTTATCCTATGTACAAGTCCTCGATGATTCTTTGATGATCATGTCCTTAGGAAAATAATACATGATTTAAAACTTTGATTTTAAGACACTAATTAGAAATCAACAAAAATATCACACTTTCATCATAGCTTATCTAGTTTGAAAACTTTCATCGATTTGCTAGAGAGACATGATTTCATCAATCAAATCAACACTTAGAAAAAAATTTGCAATGTTTTTCAAATCCATATTTCAAGTGTAGTTCCATCCATTTCATACTTTTAATCCTGATAAAGATAAGGTCATGTAAGATCTTGGATCAAATTTTGCGTTTGGTTCCAATTGGATTAGAATGTAGATTTGATAAAGTGTTCCACTTTCATTTTTGATGAATTGATTCCATGATTGAATAAGGTTTGCTTTGATGAATCCTTCCTCCTTTTGAGTAGATTGCCCCCAGTTTGATATGATTTCATTTGTGGGACTTAGGATAATTTGCAGATTAGGTGACCAAAATCTTTAGGTACTTGCAAATGCAACTGTGGGGTTTTATTATGCAATATATACAAATGCTAGTGAATGCAATATTTACAAGGTGACCTTCTAGGTATGCGACTGAATTGGACTTTCAATGGCGTCTGTTTACCAGGTTTTCACTGATTGAATGGATCTTTCTCTTTTTTCTATTTTTAAAGCTTTTTTCTTTTTTTTTGCGACCAAGGAGCCCACTTGCTAGGCTTTCACCAAGGCACTTTTCTTTTTTTCATTTTTTTTTTGAATTTTTTTGAATTTTTTTTCTTCATATCATCAAGGTGCCTATTTTCTAGGGTATCACCAAGACATCTTTTTGAGGATCATATATGAATGTTTTTAGCTTTCTTCATGCCCAATTTTCCACTATTTTTTATCTTAATTTTTTTATTTTTAATTGTTTTTGGTATTTTCAAGATCTCTTTTGACTATATACAATAAATATGATGCTTTCCATCTGATTTATGATACTCTTTATACTCTTTCATCTACCCCATGTAAAGAATAAGTAATCACAAATGGTCCTAACCAGTTTGCTTCCCATTTGCCCTTCTTTTCCCTTTCTGCTTGATTCTTGGGATTCTCTCGCAAAACTAGGTCACCTATTTGAAATGTTCTTGACTTGATATGCTTGTTATAAGTCCTTGACATTCTATTTTGATATACCTTCAAATGATCAAATGCTTGTCGATGTTTCTCATCTAGGAGTTCTAGTTCATACAACCTAGCAACTCTATAGTCTTCCTCACTTATCAAACCATGAAGAGATACCCTTAAGGATGGAAGTTCTACCTCCAAAGTCAAAATTGCTTATGTTCCAAAGACTAAGGAAAAGGGTGTAGCTCCTATTGGCGTTCTTATGCTTGTTCTATAAGCCCATAAGGTTGGGTTTATTTTATGTGCCAATCTCTACATGAATTGTCCACTGTTCTCTTCAATATCTTCAAGATTTTTTTATTTGTTACTTCGGCTTGTCCATTACCTTGAGGGTAATATATTGATGAAGAATGATGGATCATGTGAAACTTTGTGCATAAATCCTTTAGGTCTTTGTTTTTGAAGTTCTTTTCATTATCTGTTATGATGATATGAGGTATTCCATATCAACAAATGATGTGATTTAGGATAAACAAAGATATCTTCTTTCCCGTTGCAGTTGATAAGGGTACAACTTCCACCCATTTGGTAAAGTACTCTGTTGCCATGAAGATGAATTTATGACCATTCAAGGATGGTGGTAAATCATTCCTATTAAATCTAGACCTCATTGATATAATGGCCAAGGTGTTGTCATCGGATGAAGCTCTTGAGCGGGCACATGTATCAAGTTTCCGTGGAATTGACACTTTGTACAAGTTTTGGCAAAGTTACAAGCATATTTCTCCATCGTAGGCCAAAAATATCCTATCCTAAGAAGTTTCTTAGCTAGGGTTAATCCATTTGAATGTGACCCACATATTCCCTCATAGATTTCTCGCAAGGCTACGTTTGATTCCTCTTCTTCTAGACATCTAAGGAGCATTCTATCTAGACTCTTATGATACAATGTTTCAGAAATTAGGGTATATCGAGAGGCTTGACGGATGAAGATTTTCTTTTGATTCTTGGTTTGGTCTATGGGTAGGATTTGATCTTTTAATTAGGTTTAAATAGGTCCATAGTAAAGTGATTCATGTGTAGTTAGCATGAAAATGGTATAAGGATGGGTAGGGTCAAATGCGGGTTGTTCCACTTCTTCTACTAGGAATTCATATCTGGTACTTTGATCTAGTATTTGTAGAAGTGATGCCAAAGTTGCCATTGCATCTGCTACTTTGTTCTTTTTTATTGGAACTTGCTCAAATGTAATAAGAATGAAGTGCTTCTTAAGATTTTCCACCATGTTTTTGTAAGGCACCAACTTGTCATCCTTTGTCTAATATTCCTCATTAACTTGATTAATGACTAATTGTGAGTCTCCATAAACCTTTAGTTCTGTCACCTTCCACTCTAATGCCAACTTGATTCCAATAACCAAGGCTTCATATTCTGCTATGTTATTGGTGTATGGAAATAAAAATTTATATGACTTTGGAATTGTAGATCCTTGAGGAGTGATTAGAAGTATGCTTGCTCCTGATCCATGTTGAGTGTAGGAACCATCAAAATAATGTTTCCATGTCTTTGCCTCAACATTCACAATCTCTGAATCTGGGAATTCTACTTGAATGGGATGATCATCTTGAAGTGGTGCTTCTGCTAATTGGTCAGCAATGGCTTTCCCTTTGATAGATTTGCAGTCTACATACTCAATGTCGAATTCACTCAACACCATGACCCATTTGGCGAGTCTTCCATTCAATGTTGTTTTACTAAGTAGATACTTCAAAGGATCTATCTTGGAAATGAGTCTTATCTTATGAGCTAGCATATAATGGCATAATTTTTGGGAAGCAAAAACCACTACCAAACATGCCCTTTCAATGAATGTATAGTTTAACTCGTATTTGACCAAGGTTCTACTTATGTAGTATATTGCTTTTTCTTTGCCTATTTCATCTTCTTGTGCCAAAAGTGCCCCCTTTTTCTCTATTGCTAAAATATATAGGATCAAGGGCTTGCCTATAATAGGTGGCATTAAGATTGGAGGATTCATGAGGTATTTCTTCAATAAATTGAAGGTTTTTTCACACTTCTCATCCCATTTGAAAATTGTATCTTTATGCAAAAGTTGGGTGAAGTTATGACATTTTTCCGCTAGTTGGGATATAAATCTCCTGATGGATTGAATTCTCCCTTGTAGTGACCTCATTTGGATAATTCTTTTAGGTGCTTCCATCTCCATAATGGCCTTGACTTTAGCGGGAGCCACTTCTATTCCTTTTACTGATACAATGTAGCCTAGCAGTTTTTCTGATTGGATCCCAAATGCACACTTTTTAGGATTGAACCTTACTTTGAATTGCTCTAATCTGTCAAAAATTTTCTATAAAATTGGTAGATGCTCCTCTCTTGAATGAGATTTTTCTAATATGTAATCTACATAATCTTCCATGAACTTATGCATCATATCATGGAATATTGTGGTCATGGCCCTTTGATATGTTGCCCCAACATTCTTTAGACCAAAGGGCATAACATTCCAGTAGAATTTCCCCCATGCACATGTAAATGTTGTTTTATCTTGGTACTTGGGTGCTATCTTGATTTTGTTATAGCCACTAAATCCATCCATAAGTGAAAACATGGAATGTACCACTATTAAGTCTACAATGGCATCTATGCTTGGAAGAGGAAAGTTGTCTTTAGGGAACGCCAAGTTTAAGTCTCTAACATCCATGCAAATCTTGATGGACTTATTGATGTGAGATAAACTCCAGGGCCTAGTTTTCCACTCCCACTAAGAGACTTCTCTTATCTCCTAGTATCCTATCCTTCTATAGGATCTCCTAATAGGATTAGATCATTAAATAAGTCCTATTCACACTCTATTACAAGATTCACACCTTTAAAACTTCACCTTGGATGATCCACACCTTGATTTTGGTTCACTTTCTCACTCTCACTTAGAAGGATCTAAGTGCCAAATCCACTAAAACATCACAAATTTCAAACTTCATTGTGGGGACCTTCTTCATATTGAATTAATTCATATCCCATACCATTTGAATTATTTGGGAAGGATCTTGCTTCATAGTTTCATCAGATTCAAGATTTCATCATAAGAGACCTTAAATTTAGGCCTATTTCTAGTAGCCTTTTTAAATGGCTTTTGTCCTTTCTCGGCCAAAATATCCAAACAACCTGAAAAACCAACTTTTGATATGGATACCCTTTTGGCTTAACTTAAAGATTTTGGAGGTCTTAGGTTCTGACACCCTCCGTACACCTCCTTCCTAATATCAAGGAGAAACAGGGCTAAAAGGCCTAGTTTCTAGGACAGATTGGTTATGACTGATGAAATTGCTGAAACCCTATCCTAATGGATTGGTAAGACCTCCAAATTCTTAGGATAGTTAACTAACATGAAAACCTTCTAGAAAAATTCCTGGGGATGTACTGTACCTCCCATTCCCCACATGAAATCACTTAATTTCTCTCTGTTAAGCCTCTAACCGAGTCTACCTAGCTCGCATAGGGCCTGACTATAAAAGTAGTTCCCTTGATCATGATGCTTCCTCCCTTTATATACAATATGTATAGAGGCCCCACTTGAAGATTCAACCACTTATTTTGAGTTTCCATGGTTGAATCTCATGTGGGAGCCATTTTTACAAAATCTGTCATAGTGAGACCAGTGAATGGTCCTGAACTAAAACAATTTGATAACCACACTAAATCTACTAAAAGTCCTAAAATTATCAACTGAAAAACTCTTAAAACTTCCTATATAATTATGAAACAATAGTATATTTGACCTTTCAATGAATTAGACCCAATTTTCAACACAAAACTCAAAGATATTCAATGTCACTGTAACAGAGCTCTCTATTCACATACTCTAAAATGTTACAATGCATACAACTCCTTTAGATTCGAGCCATTACTCAAATTAGGTGTCTTCTCCACCATTCTAGGGGCTATTGGTCAAGCATAACCTCCTACAACCAAGGGAATCCAAGGTTATCCATGTTGCATGCAACATTTGCAATAAGTGCAAATGTTGTCATGACAACATTTTTACAACACTTGGCAACTTTGATAGATGCCTCAATCCTATATTCTAGGATTCTTATCCTTATATCTTTCAAGGATCCAAGGTCATTCATGAAAATCATAGTATCTTAACAACCATTAACCATTCTTAGGCCTAAGACACATTAATGACTCAATCTCCCTAACTCCTAGCATTAAGAAATTGAAATAGAAACTAACAAAGGCTATTAGTGTGACCTTAGTCCTAGTGACTAATTCACCTAGCCAACATTGAACAAGACCTTCTAAGGTTCTCAAACCACCTATACTAAGCTCTTGACTTGGCTAGAGTCAAGTACAAGCCAGAATTAACTATCTAATGGAGGTTAGCCTAGGTGCTCCTGCACCATCCTCCCCAAAATAAGAAATTCAATCCACCCTTGGATTGATGAGGCTAGGATCAATTCCCATCCTTTTTAACTCTAATTCCTTGACCCAAATTGCATCAGCAACATTCTTCCCATACCTCTGAATGAGGTTCTCTTTATACTCTTTGTGTCTAGTCTTCTCGTAGGTCCTAGTGTCTAGTACACTGTCTGGTCCTGTACCTACAACATTAGGAAGATGTAAGTCTTCCACATCCTTGATCACCTCATGGATGGTCTGGTCACTGTTTTGCTGTGGTCCCTTGTAATGGACAAGGTATGCAACATTAAAGATATTGGACAATCCACTGTCCTCTGACAGGTCTATCTTAAAGGCATTGTCACCATACTTTTCCAATATAGGATAGGGTCCTATCCTCCTCATTTGTAGCTTATGAGGTACTCCTTTTGTCAATCTGGAATTTTTTTAAGTGTACCTTGACAAGATCACGAACTTTGAACTCCACTATCCTTCTACTTTCATCTACTTCCGCTTTGTGCTTGTTGGTGTTGTCCTATAATGTTGTCCTCACTATTTCATGAACTTCTTGCATAGCAAATGCAAAGTCATCAGCATATGCACTTGCCTTGACTCCATCTTTCAAATCCCTCAATTCATAGACACCTTTAGGATGTAGGCCATATACAATTTCAAATGGACTCTTCTCAGTTGATCTATTTATGGTGTCATTATAAGCATATTCAGCTTTCCCAATCAACTGATCCCATTGTTGACCATACTCCTTAGTTAGGAATCTTAGAAGGTTTCCAAGGCTTCTATTAACAACCTCAGTTTGACCATCGGTTTTGGGATGGTAGGCTGACCCAAAAGACAAATTGGTGCCCAATCTTTTCCAAAGAGTCTTCCAAAAATGACTCATAAATTTTGTGTCTCTGTCTAATACAATGCTTATGGGCAATCCATGGATTCTTACTATCTCTTTGAAGAATAGAGATACTATTTGACTTGCATCATTTGTAGTCTTGCATGGCACAAAGTGAGCCATCTTGATAAACCTATCAACAAAAACATAAACACTGTCCATCCCTTGTCTTATCTTGGGTAGCCCAACCACAAAATCCATGCTTAAACATTCCCATGGCCTAGTAGGAATTGGTAGAGGTTGGTAAAATCAAACATTCCCACTTATCTACTTTTGAAACTGGTGCAATATTTGAAATCCATTGTGCTTAATCAATGGCTCTGATAAATCCCACCTTTAGCAATTTCTCTAATTCCACTTTCACTAGCAAGGCTATGTGTGGATGCATCTTCCTTAACTTCTGTTTGACTGGTTTGGCTCCTTCTTTGATATTCAGGTGATGCATAATCAAGTTTGGATCTAATCCCAGCATATCATCATATGACCAAGCAAAATTGATTTGCTTTGCCTTGAAATTTTTTATGAATTCTTTCCTTTCTTCACTAGATGAGGATGCCACTAGGTGTATGATATTTGGCTCGGTTTCTAATCCAATGTTTATCTTTTCTATAGGTTCGATCAAAATTGGAGATCTTTCTTCATAATGTTCTGGTAGAGCATCCAAACTTCCTTCCTTAGGTGCCTCAATTCGGTTTTCACCTTTGGAAACATCCTTTATTTCTATTTCTTTTGGATCTAATTTTTCCACAACGTGGTTTTCAACACTTGATCCTTTTCCTTTTTCCCTTTTTTTATTTTTTTCAATTTTTTGTGGATTGAAAGTTTGGATACTCCCCTTTATCATTTCTTCCTGATATTCCATAGTAGAAGAAGGTTCAACCGCATTGAGATATTGGGACACCACATTGTCATTCAAAAAGGTTGGGAGGGTGGTTGGTTCCAAGGAATCCCATTCAATTAATTCCAGGTGTATGAGAGTTAAGGGGTCAATACTTAGGCTTGATTCAATGGGATTTAAAGATAAGACCTCATTTGATGGTTCGTACATTGTATCGTTCAAGTCTATGACATGTGCCTCTTCTAAATGTTCTAAATAAGTAGGATCAAAGTCTTCCTCACTAGACTCCTCTAAGGTTTCCGTTGGATAAAAGTCGTGTGGATTAAACCTAACGTTTGATTCCTCCATAGTAGGTCTCCATGAAGGTACGTAGGGTTCACCTACCCATTGATTTATCTCTATTTCTATGCTTGGCACATCATTTAGGACCACTTGATTTGAACTAGATATTTGGTTTGAACTTGATTCTGCTATTTGTCCTTTGTCTTTGCTAGAAGTGTAGGTATGAATAACATCGATGCCCTTATCATGGAATAACTCATCAAATAATGTATCCCATTCCCGCTCATTAGAATCTTCATCACTATGAGATTCTAATTGCAATATCTGACTATAGACCTTAGGATAATGTTTTTGGGTGTACCCTTGTTCAAGATACCCTAGTCCTGTCTTCTCCTTGCTATCTCGTCATGTCATTTCTATAGGTTTAATGAGTCCTTTATTCTTCGTGCCCAAAGGTCCTTGACCTTTGTACCCCATCTTTTGCATGATTTGAAACCCTTTCCCATATTGATGTGTGGGAATGGTTATATTTTCAATGTGTTTAACATGTGCACTTGATTCTCCATCTTTGTATAACCAGTTTAGAATCTCATTGTCTTCTTCATCCATGGCGGATGATGTGCTTGCCCTCACAAAGTTATCATTATATTTATTGGGTATTTGAGGGTCTTCCATACGACTTAGGGGATAAGGGTAATGTTAGGGATTTTTCTTGTAGGACCAAACTTGGAAAAGGTATGGACTTGATTCTCAGTTTAAGGGGATTCCAAGTTTGCAAGAAAAGCCTAATTGATGAGGATTGGATAAGATCCCCCTCCTGCTTCGAGCTCCACAGGACTCAGGCGGGTATTGCCTATGAATAGGTTACTATATTTCAAGTAAGCTTTTGATTAGTGGATTAGGTCTTCACTGTCATGCTATTGTGTTACTCAAAACTACTTCAATGAAAGGTGATTCTGTAGACAGCTGAGAACAACCTGTTACAGAATATGACTAAGGAAACTACTAATGTAACAGCATGAACAATGGCAATAAGGACATAAATCCTTCTTTTTATGAGTACAACTCGAGGAAGGTTAACCTCTGGATTCGATTCACTCTTCAAGGAATCAAAAAATGTGAACTGGATCACCTGGATGCAGTCCTTTCACAATGTGCATAAGCTTAGAAACTAAAATGAAATGGTAATGATTATTTTGTTTTGATGATAGAAAAATAACTACACAACAGACATCTAGCCAGTGCCTATTCCATTGGGTAAATAGTTACTGTATGTAAATCCACAGGAAGAGATCAAAACAAATACAGTGAAGTGCCTTGAAAATTTCTTGCAGTTTGAATAGAGTGCCTTACAAATCATTCTGTCACTCTTATACTGTTATCATCAAAATCCTAATAATTATGTTCACTCTCTGAGACTATTCATGACAATTTAATTCTTTCCTTGAAATCAGACAAGCTGCCTTGCAACTGGTATGTTTTACATGTCTGACAAATAAAAGCATACAAGAGTATAACATAAAAACGAGAAGACAACAACAGAATCTGAGAGAAACTGCAATGTATTTCTTTGACAATCATCCTATTTCAATGAACACAGAATTTAAAGTTCAGGAGCCTGGACATAGGAAAGAAGAATTTGTTCTGCAGAAAAGATATTCAACATTCATCTTTTAGGGACATGCTCACAACAAAGCAGTCACGGGAACTGGGACCAGAACAACAACAGGAACCGAAACCCTTACAATTGAGAAAAGAAGGAGATAAATAGAAGAAGATGAAACCCTAAATGCTTGATTAACACCTGTCTGCTCCTTGCAAATCTGATCTCAAAATCCCTCTCTCTTCTGAAAATCTGATATCCTTGGGCACTTTCAAAAATCTGATTTTATTCCTTCCTTGCATAAAATCCTTTCATCAATTGGAAAATCTGATTCACTTGTCCTTTATTCTCTGATCTTATCCTTTCATCAACTGGAAAATCTGATTCATTTCCTCTGTCGGTTCTGCAAAATCAAATATGCTTGGAAAAATATCTCTGCAAAATCTGACCTCGGATTGAAAAGTCTTTACTGCTCTCAGCAACTCAATCAAATTGGATTTTTCCCACCGCCATCATATCCGTCATCTTCTGGCGTTTCCAAAAATATATTACACTCCTATATTCTGATAAAAAAATGAACCTGCAGCACTAAAAACTCTGTGCAAGCTCCTGGCATGAAATAAATTCGAGTTTATCCCAAGGTTTGAACTTTATCATTATTTAAATCTTTTATAAATTTTTAATTCTGCACATGCCATCAGAACTCGCCAAGTGTCACGATGTAATTGGATGCTCAGACTTGACCTGTAAACTCACCTTTAACCTCGGTTGATCTGGAGACTACATTAATCTCTAAGTCTCTAAAGCATCTCCTTAACCACAGTTTCTTTTAGAGACTTAGAGAAATCCCTTTATTTGGAGACAAACTTTATTTGGAGACAAAGCTGTCTCATGATCTCTAAATTTTTCGCTAGCATTGGGAGACCTCGCGACCACGGTTAGTCTCTAGATCTCTGAACATTTTATGCTAACTGTCATCTTTCACGAGACTGGGCGACTATGAGTCTCTGGATCTCTGAATGATTTACCACTAACTGCTAGCATTATGAGACTGGGCGATTAGTAGTTAGTCTCCAGATCTCTGAATTTGGCTCTGACTGGCGGTTTGGTTCCGAGACTCAGCGACCTGCTGCCATGTGTCCACTTCAGTCATCGTCAGCACTCTGCAAAATTTTATTATCCTACCGGCACGAAAACTAAGGCAGTTGCACAAATTTACACAGGCAGAGCCTCCTCCATTTCGATTTACTTTACATCTGACTGTTCTTGTTTATAAACAACTCAAATCTGCCCAGTAGTAGCAATGTGGGATTAAGTTCTCCAGTGTTTTTCAAAGCTTTTCAAAAAACTGCATATAGTGCCCAGCTGGAACACACCCCTAGGCGGGCCCACAAGGTTGAGGCGGCCACATAGGCCTCTCATCACTTGCTTTGTGTGCAAGTGGGGTGCCAATGTATATAAATATCAAAAACTCCCCAATCTCAGTGAATGTGGGATAAAAGTCATGAAGGCTTTATGAATAATTTTGACAGTGCCGCACTCAGATGACTGTATCTCTCGAACCAGGAAGAATTTAGAAAATCTCTCTGGTGAGAATCTAGAGAACTTGATTTGCAACAACATATCCAAAACTCAGCCCGATCCAACGGTTCAAAAAAAAAATTATGCCCCCCGCAATATGACTATTATTTCTTCTTCTACAAATCCGTGACTTCACAAATTCGTGTTTGCAAAAAAAATTTATTCTGTGGGATCCCATTCCAAACATCATTGTGCTGGGTCATTTCCTTTCTAGGCTTATCTTTCATGTGCCACTCTTGGCATACAAAGTTTTAAACACAAACCCCTCCAATTCATGCGCTGATAACCACTTGGTATTTGGCGCTAGCCATTTACAATCTTATTGTGTGAGCAGAGAGCTTCCACACACTAATGTTAGTCTCCTTCCATTGTTTCACGCACTCCACCAATCCATTCTATACACATCTTGCCCTTAACCGACATGTCCCATATTTTGATCATCTGCCGTCTGCAACCATTTATTCTTTCAAAACATTTGAACTGGCATTTCCTTACCCATCTCCTTGTATAATACATTATATTGAGTCTACAGGCAATTCTCTTATTTGCTTTGCACTGGTTTGCAATTTATGCCAAATCTATCAACACACCTAGAGTTCAAAATGGCATCCTCATAAATGTATCTATATTTCACACATCTCCAGTTGACTAACAGTAAGTTATAGGTTGTTGGCATTTGCATTTGGTATTAACAGCACAGACCTCACAAAAAGGGTAATCTTGTGAGCAAGACTGGTCATCACCTCTTGAAATGGAAGTCCAGAGTAAGTAACATAATCAATCCATTTACCTTGTTAATTGCCCTTTTACGCTTTTGCACAACTGCCAAATCACACTATCCGGCATCTAGGAGCGGCCTTAAAAATTGACCGAAGGGCCCGACAGGAGAGCGCTACTAGGAGCATACACTCACCCCCAATCATGACAATATGCTATTCAAAGGAGAACTTGCCAAAAGATCCCAACAAAAAGATTTTAAAATCAAACAGCCCCCCCTGCAAACTGGACCTTGACATACTGTCAACATCACATAAGTTGCCTCTGGAACCGGCTTTGAAAACTGACCAACTGAAACTTCCAGGAACCAGAATCTCAAGCACTAACTCTTTCTCATACAAGGACCATGAATCCATAACCAATTCGCCAAAAAGATCAAACAGCCGGTTACAATTAATCACCAAAGTCAGCTTACAAGATATGTTCATAATTTAAAACAGTGAAAAGCATAGAAACTGTGTTTGGAAATGGCTTTGAAAACTAGGCTAAACATGACATCAGGATCCGAAAATAGGGGCATTTGTTCTTTGTTATACAGAGAGTATAATTCCACAATTAGGGCTCATGACGAATAACAGGGTGCATTTGGCAATCAAGCAAAGATAGGCCCTCAGAATTGCAAACTGGGAAATATAGTAAAACGGTGATTTCTGCATACGGAATGACCTTGGGAAAGCATGCTAAAAGATTCGTCTAGACCTCTAACTTGGCATACTTGTAATATTTTCATAGTAGAACACAGTGGTACAACCCATTCAGGCTCATCAATCATGGATCAAAAGTTATAACATCACGAACAGGGGTACAGATCAATCTGCACATTTCACAACTTGTAAAACAACAGAAGTTGTGTTTGGAACCACATTTGCAAACTGAGCCAACGGATTCGTCATGACCTTAAAATTTAAACATAGGAAGTATTTGACCCCTGGAATATGATGCAAGAAGAATTTTCTTCATAAGGTCAACTGGGTCAAAGATATGACTGGTCAAACATGCCCTTCCAGAATTCTGAACCATTGCACAAGTGCATGACAACAACAAACTACCAACTTTGAGGGGTTCAAAACCTAATAAAACGGATTCGAAACAACTTGAAAATTGGAACATAGGTTCTTTGATATGCATACTAAACATCCTCGAAGTGACGGGTCATGAAACATTTCTGGACACAAAAATATTCAAAGGCAAACTGGGCTACTGTACTCTGTTTGACACTTGGGCAGAATTGTGCAATTTGACACTTGCTCAAAATGGGACTTCACCGAATGATTTGGGATAATAAAATAACATCATAGAATGCATGCATATACTGCATATACTGAATGGAGTGTGTTCAACACCTAGAACACCTCATAAGCTTCAAAATGACAGCCGGGTACATATGCATGAAAAGCATTTAAAGGGCTTCAAACTGCAAAATCCAAACATGGTACTCAAAACCCATGTTGCATTTTTGAGTACCAACAGGTAAGTCCATCATGGATAGGGAGTATTCACCTACTCCTTTTTTCTTGATTTTGCATTGCTCATCAAAATTCTTCATCATTTGGTCCATTTTCTGATAATGGGCATCTTTGGTGTATACTTGAATAGCTTTGGTTCAGTTTTATTTTGATTTTTCAATAACATTATCCTCACTAGCCTTCTCTTTTCCCTTAGTCGATGTAGTTAGGTTAGTGAATTTTGATATGTCTTCAATAACAACTTCATTTTCTATCTTTTCTTTTCCCTTCAATAATGGGATGTCTTTAGAACTTTTCCCTTGCTCCATTTATTGAGGTATAGACCCTTCTGCATTGTGTGGGACTAAAGAGTCATTGATAGGCTTGATGTTGTTACAATATTGGAAGGGGTTTAAGTCCCCACTTACCATTATTTCCTGCCCTAGATAAGGAAAATTTAAACATTGGTGATAAGTAGAAGGAACAGCTTGCATTTCATGGATCCACGACCTTCCTAACAAGATGTTGTAGGTCAACTTTAAATCTAGCACTTGACAAATGGTCTCTTTTTACATGGGACCAACTCTTATGGGTAGTACTTGTAATACCCCAAAATTGGCACCTTATAATTCCAATCAATTTTGGTGCATTTCTTTAATTTTTACATCATTAAAGTCCTATTTTACTAGGCAATTTTCTCTCTCCTACCTAACTTTATTTGACTTGGTGTCAATTGCAAAAAATCCTAAATTGCATTAATCTTACACTATAATTAATTCTTAAGTATTTGACTTTATTAGCTAAATAATCCCTATTAGATTTGCTGAACTGCAAATCAACCCAAGAAACCTGCATGCAAACACTGTCACGAGAAGAAGCAAGACATAAGAGAAAGAGAGCTATGGCGGCCAAAAAGCCAGAGAGTTGAAACCCATGTTGCA